>VFSX01000391.1:10000-75000 GCA_016618255.1 Chlamydomonas sp. UWO 241 | reverse complement strand
CCAAGCACGCGCACACGCACCTGCGATAGCCAGTCGTCCTTCATGCCGAGGCCCAGGAGGGTGGTCACATGTCCCTCTGAACAGCAACTCCGAACGGCCGCTTGCCCGTCACAGCCCCAACGCACGCACACACACACACACACACACACACACACACACACACACGCACCTGTGAGAGCCAGCCATCCTTCATGCCGAGGCCCTTGGGGACGGCGATCGTCTGGCACACACACACACACACACACACACACACACACACATGCGACAGCCAGCCGTCCTTCATGCCGAGGCCCTTGGGGACGGCGATCGTCTGGCCCCTGAAAACAGCAACACCGAACGGTCGCCCGCCCGTCACGGCCCCAACGCACACGCACACACGCACACACACACACACACACACACACACACGCACCTGTGAGAGCCAGCCATCCTTCATGCCGAGGCCCTTGAGGAAGGTGATCACTTGGCCCCTCAAAACAGCAACACCGACCGGACGCCCCAAACAACCCACGTCACAGGCCCAAGCGCGCCCCCACCACAGCTCAAGCGCGCGGACACACACCTGCGACAGCCGGTCGTCCTTCATGCCGAAGCCCTTGAGGAAGGTGATCGTCTGGCCCGCCTTTGTGCCAAATCCGTTCCTGCCATGCCCGCCCCTCACCGCCAGCCCAAACGCGCACACGTGGACACGCACCTGCGAGAGCCAGTCGTCCTTCATGCCGAGGCCCTTGATGAACGTGCTTGCCTGTCCCCCTCTAAACAGCAACACTGAGCTAAAAAGCAATGCCGAACAGCCGCCCGCCCGTCACGGCCCCAACACACACACACACACACACGCACGCACACACACACACACACACACACACACACACCTGCGATAGCCAGTCGTCCTTCATGCCGAGGCCCTTGAGGAAGTTGATCGTCTGGCCCGCCTGGTAGATTGTGACCCCGTCGAGCAGCTTTCCCGGGGCCCTCAGCAGGAAGTTTGTCAGGTCCTTGTCGTGCACGCCGTAGACTGCGCGTGTGTTTGTGTGCGTGTGTGGGGGGGGGCCGTGTGTGTGTGTGTGTGTGTGCGCACGTGCGTGTGTGGGGCCCCCAGCAGGAAGTTTTTCAGGTCCTTGTCGCGCACGCCGTAGACTGCGCGTGTGAAGAATTTAGGGTTTTAAAGTTGAGGGTTTCAGGGTTGAGGGTTTCGGGTTTTCCGGGGGGCCTCTGCTGGAATTTTGTCAGGTCATTGTCGCGCGCGCCGTAGACTGCAATATTTAAGGGTTGCTGGTTTTAGGGTTAAGGGTTTCGGGTTTTCCCGGGGGCCCTCTGCTGGAGGTTTGTCAGGCCCTTGTCGCGCACGCCGTAGACTGCGCGTGTTTAGTGTTTGGGGTTACGGGTTTAGGGGCTTAGGGGTTTAGGTTATTGGGTTTCCCTGGGGGCCCTAAGCAGGAGGTTGGTGAGGTCCCTGCCGCGCATGCCGTAGACTGCGCGTGTGTTTGTGTGCGGCATGTGTGTGTGGCGGGGGGGGGGGCGTGTGCATGTGCACGCGTGGGTGGGTGAGGTTGGCGGTGGAGGGGGTGGGGTGTGGTTGGGGTGGGGGTGGTGGGGTGGGGTGGCGGGTGGGGTGGGAGGTGGGTGGGTGCTGTGGTGGGTCGGGGGCTGGGTGGAGTGGGGGGGTGGTGAGGTGGGTGGGTGGCGGTGGGGTGGGGTGGGGTGGGTGGGTGGTTCGCGTGGTGGGGTGGGGTGGGGTGGGGTGGGGTGCGTGCGAACGTGGCACGAGCTGTGCTCACGCGTCCACATGTTCCAAACCTCCCAGAGTAAAACTCTGGGACAGTCAAGGCCTGGGCAGCATACCCCCAGCCTTAGGTGGGGGGTAAGAAGCCAAGAGACCAAGTCTCTTGGCTTCTTAGTTATCTTGGCCGCAACCCTCCCTGGTCCCGGCCCCGCGCCCTGGGCCTCTCCCGGTGCCCCAACGACGCAGGGGGACTCGGGTGGATTATTCCACACGCGATGGGGCGGTGCGGGGGGTGGGGGATACACCGCGGGCGGACCCAAATCGCGGGTGCATGGTTCAGTGCATTCTGTGTAACTTCACCCGGGTGGCCCCCCCTTGCTGCAACCCTCCCTGCTCACCTCCGAGGAAGTCAACCCAGCGCTGGAGCGTGTCCGCCGCCGTGAGCAGTCCCGGGCGCTTGCTGATGAGGAACCAGATGTCGTCGGGAGGGATATTGGCGGCCTAGGCGCGGTAGGGGCGGCAGCGTGCGACAGGGGGGGGGGGGGGAATCAGTGCGTGTGCGGTGTTGAAGAGAGGTGAAGGGAGTCGAATAAAAGGAGGGGACTTTGAGGGAGCGCATATAAAAAGAGGGGACATTGAGGGGGCGCATATAAAAATCAGGGTCTTGCCTTGCATGCGGCGGGATGTTGGCGGCCTAGGCGCGGTATACGGGATGGCAGGGGCGGCAGAGGGCGGCAGAGGGCGGCAGGGGCGGGAGGGGGGGGGGGGGGGTAATTAGTGTGTGTGCGGTGTTGAAGAGAGGTGAAGAGAGTCAAATAGAAGGAGGGGCCGTGAGCAAGTCCTGGGCGCTTGCTGATGAGGAACCAGATGCCGTCGGGAGGGATGTTGGCGGCCTAGGCGCGGTATGCGGGGTGCCAGAGGGCGGCAGGGGGTGGCAGCGTGCGGCAGGGGTGTGGGGGGAGGGTAATCAGCAGTGGTGTCATTAGCGTCCCCGCAGCCCCTGCAGATCCCACTGCGGGGGCAAATCGCGGGAATTTCGCCGCCAAAGGTGTGAAATTTGACGATTTTCACACTTTTCCCCCGAAATGCGGAAAACATCTCTTGCGAGGGCACTTCGGCATGTTCCCTCCTGTGTTGCGGGGGCAAACAGGACATTCTTGGTTTCCTTAATGACACCACTGGTAATTAGTGTGTGTACGGTGTTGAAGAGAGGTGAAGAGAGTCAAATAACTGGAGGGGACTTTGAGGGTAACAGTAACAGTAACACGGGGTTTCCAGCTTAGCAGGCTTCTCTTCTACTAGACACCCGCCGATACTCCAGCACACTTATGGACTACAGTACCGCCGGCTCCCGGCCGATAGACTACCGCTCCCGCCGGCTAGACTACCCCAAACAGCGGTCTCTGAGAGACATGTCTGGCGAGGAGCATATAGGAGAGGACCTTCCTCAAGGTCACAGTAGTGGCCTTGTGGCCAGTCAAGCCGACAAAGCCGACTGGCGCTGACTGGAACGGTCCCCGCCTGGCAGTGCATGGCTGTCCAGCTCTCGTTTGCATGGGGCTCAGCCGGCGCCCCATGCCTCATGCACGGCCAGGTCCCACCCTCCAGGGGTGCATGGACGACAGAGTTGTCATGGAGGCTGCCTGAAGACCTTCCAACGCCAGTCACCGGCAGATGAGCGACCCGAGGATGAGCTCGGTGACGAACGCTGCGATTGGTGAAGCGGATTTACTCTGTGTTGCCTCGGCGGTCGCCACCGCTGAAGCCGTGATGGTAGCCCGCCTCCACGGGCAGCCATCTTGACCAATGTCCAGCATGCATTGACGGGCGCCAGCTCCTCCGCTCGTCGATCAACTCGTCGAGATCGGTGCCGCATGGCGTCCTGCATGGGGGGAGGATAAGGGCCGTCTCCCAGCACGGGCCGCGGCAGCGCCGCGGCTACTCGCCAAGCCATGGCAGCACCGGGCAAGCCGCTCCTGAAGTGTTCCACCGAGGGGCAGTCTAGCAGGAGCCGGGCCAGTCGTATTTTACCCCGCTCGTCAGCGGCACGGAGATCCTCGTCACCAGCAGCGCCGCATTGCTGGGTCCAGGGCTCGGCGACGAGAACGCGCCTCCGTTAATCGAGCCCCAGACTGATGCTGCATGAAGGCTGCTAACGTTGAGGGAGCGCATCTAAAAATCAGGGTCTTGCCTTGCACGCGGCTGGATGTTGGCGGCGTAGGGGCGGTAGAGAGCGGCAGGGGGCGGCAGCGTGCGGGAGGGGGCGGCAGGGGGCCGCGGGGGGCGGCAGCTGCGGGCTAAAATTAGAGTGTGCGGGTATGGGTTGTAGAGAGGTGTAGAGAGGTGAAGAGAGGTGAAGAGAGGCGAATAAAAAAGCAAAGACAGCTGTGTTCGCGTCTAAAAAACAGGGTCTTGCCTTGCACGCGGCGATCGACGTGCGGGCGGCCGGCGGGCTGCAGGTGCTGAGTGGCGGGTCGCACGCGGTGCCGATTGCCAGCTGCATGACCAGCTCAGCGTCGACGCCGAGCTCCCTGGACAGCAGCTGCTCCACCTGCGCGTGAGTGCGTGCGTGTGTGCGTGTGTGCCCCAGCACATACATGTGTGAATGCAGGCAGGCACGCATGAGGGCCTGCTGCTGTGCCATGCAGTATCTCACTTCGCATGGAACATATGCGTCAGCATGCTGAGCCCATGCAGTATCGAGCTGCGCCATGAGTCTGGCTCTGGCTGGTGGGCTCCTCTCCTCCCTGAGCAGCTCCAGGGGGTTGCGTCCGACCTCGCCTGAGCTGCTGCGGGCTGCAGTGGAGTGGTCGGCCAGCACACCACCGATCGAGCAACGCTTTCCGATGAAGGCCACACGCTCCCCTTGGGGTAGCCACCCCGCGCATCATCGCCACAGGCTCACAAAGGTTCACGAGTCATGCAATTTTGGCGCCAGGAACTGTTGCTCTGCACGTATGTTCGCGTCCATACTTCCACACCTACCCACACCTCCCTCATTACCTCCACAGGTAGGTAGTACCTAGGATGACCCAGGTACTCTGCAGGGAATGTGTTGGGGGGCTGTGTGCAAGTCTCGCTGTCTATAGCTTGGGCCTTGCTGATTTGCTCAGGGTTTAGGCGCTCCCGTTGTATTCAGGCTTTCGACGACCCGTTTTCAGGGCCCCTGCTGGATCAGGATGAAGTTGTTTTACAATCCACTCAGTGACTGCCGGCGGTCACTAGGCGGTCGCTGGATCCCTGCTGTTGCCTGCTGCTAATTTAGAATGCTGCCTAGTTATTCTGCCCTTTCAGTTCAGGCGTGTTGCCATCCACCGCTGGTCAGCTCTGTCGGAGCGAGCCGACGGCGGCAGCTGATTGCGCGCCACCCGCAGCACCCACTGGATTGTGCGCTCCGCCACTGCGGTCCACATCCATGGCATCCGCCGCCCCAGGCCCTGCCGGTGGCGGCCTAGCTGCTCCTGCTGCTCCAGCTCCTGACACGCCGGCGTTGGCGATGGCGGCGGCAGGAAGTTGGGCCGAGGAACCAGGGGCGGTGGTCACTGCGGGCTGCGCGTCCTCCTGTATGCAGATCCATTGCGCAAGGGGCACGTCAGATCAGCATATGCTAGATCGCGCCAGATCACATCCGTGGTCGGATCATGCCACGGACGTGCACACATGCATGTACACAAATCAGACACACCCACTAGCTATAGCATCCACATGCACATGTGCTGAGAGGCCCACCTGCATGGCAGACGGGCCGGCCGCTTCACCAGGTGCCGCTGGCTCAGCAGGGGCAGGCGGGGGGGCAGGGGCCGGCGCTCGCTCTGGGGTCGGCACCTGCACGGTCACAGGGGAGGATGGTCGACGTACACACGAGACGCGCTCAGCTACCGAGGAAGTAAGCCTCGAAAGTGCTCGACGCTCTCTGCTGCTGCTGCCGCTGCTGCTGCTGCTGCGCTGATGCCATGCACGCCGCCTCCCGCATGCGTGCACATGTGCAGCCCACTCACCGGCTTGAGGTGCGGGTGGCGCGGGCCGTCCAGCGGCGGCGCCACCGCGTCTGCGTGCATACAGCGTGCGGGTGCGGGTGAGCGCCTTGCACATGCGCTCATGCACGCGCGCATGGGCGCATGTTGAATGCGCCCCATGCATGTGCCTCAGCTCACCTGTCTTGACCCACTTCGTCAGCGCCAGGCGTACGTCCTCATTCACTGTCCCAACCACGTAGGGGCACTCCCTCTTCTCCCACACGCCCACTCGCCCTTCCAAAAGTGGGCGGTCGTCTTGCCCCTTGCGCATAGGCGGCATGGCTGCCACGCCCTGCCCACCTCAAGGGGCGCGATGGGAGGGGGGCTCGTAGGGGGAAACTACAGGGCACTGACAGGGGGGGGGGGCACTGAGTCTGCAGGTGTGACTTCCACACTGCATGCAAATGTCCATGCATGCATGCATATTTCCATTTCCTTTTCTGCCACCTCACCTCTGGTCCACCAAAACACCAACCTTCATCATGGCTCGAAACAGTGAGAAGGCGCAGGCCATGCTGAATAGGTACCTCAAGGGGAAGAGCGACGAGAAGAACGGGCCGCGCGCGAAGCGCCCGTACCTGGCCACCGAGTGCCATGACCTCGCGGACGCTGACAAGTGGCGGCAGCAGATTCTGCGCGAGGTCGGCAAGAAAGTGATGGAGATCCAGAATGCGGGGCTCGGAGAGCACAGGTAAGGCGAGAGGGGCGTCAGCGGGGACGCGCATGCTGCATGCGCGCTGGGGGCGTCGGCGCGCATGACGCTGCTGTGCGCTTGTGTACATGTGTGTGACATGTTCTGCCGCCCTCTCGCCATGCAGGATCCGGGACCTGAACGACGAAATCAACAAGCTCATCCGAGAGAAGGGGCACTGGGAGCGGCGGATAGTGGAGCTGGGGGGGCCGGACTACAGCAAGGCCGCTCCCAAGTAGGTGTTGCCATGCGCGCTTGCATGGCCGTGTTAGCATGTGCGCATGCGAGGGGGGAGCGCGAGCATGCATGCGTGGCGCCGCCTGGAATACTGTCAGAGCCTGACGTGTTGCTGCATGCTGCTGCCACCGCAGGGTCACGAACCAGCAGGATGCGTCGGACATGGGAGGTGAGCCTTTTGCCAGTGGTGGCTCGCATGGCACATGCGTGCATGCTGCACACACTGGCACTGACATCGGCAGTGTTCATGCCATGCACGAGAAGCACAGCGGGATCACAGTGTGTTCCTCAAGTACCGCGGCAAGCATGCGGACCCATGCATGGCAAGCGTGTCTCTCGTCACCCACGTGCTCGTCACCCACGTGCTCACCACGACTTGCATGCGTTGCGCGTTGCTCGTTGCGCGCAGGCAAAGCGGGGGGGTATCGGTACTTCGGCGCGGCAAAGGCGCTGCCCGGCGTCAAGGAGCTGTTTGAGCGCGAGCCTCCGAAGCAGATCCGGAAGACGCGCTACCAGATGCACAAGGTAGGCTTGCCACCGCGTGCTGCGCAGCGCGGTGATTTTGTTGTGCTGTGCTTGTCGTGTGCTGTGCTGTGCTGTGCTGCACTACCACCACCGCCCCCTCCATCCACCCGAGCCACCTGGTCATCGAGCTCACCACGCGCTTGTGTGCTGTGCTGTGCTCGTGCTGTGCTGTGCTCGTGCTGTGCTCGTGCTGTGCTGTGATGTGATGTGCCCCTGTCTTATCTCTCTCAACCTGACCATCGAGCTGACCTGGCACTCTTGCTGTGCTGCCCCTTACCCCAAACCCTCCCCTCCCACCCTCCCCACCTCACCTCCCCACTGAAGGCGATTGACCCCGACTACTACGGCTTCCGCGACGAGGACGACGGAGTGCTGCTCAAGGTGAGACCACCATCAGCCCGCACTGAACCCTGCACCCGTTACCGTATGAAAACTACTACCATCACACGCACACAAACCAGCACCAGCACCAGCACCAGCACCCACCCCCGAGAACTAAGACCCTCCTCCTGCAAACCTGCAAAGGTGGTGGGCATCAGCCTGCACCCGCCAGCCCCCTGCACCACCTGCACCCACCCCCGTGCACCCACTCACTTTGCCTGCATGCCTGCCGACGTGTGTGAAGGTCGAGGCGGAGGCGGAGCGGCTCATGCGCGCAGACGCGATCCTGGAGTGGGAGGCGCAGGAGCACACGCGGGCGGCGGCGGCGGGGAGCACGCTGGAGCCAGACGCAGGTGCGGCGGTGGTCTGCGCGAGGGCAGGGGGGGCAGCCGACGCGCGCACTCGAATGCCCGCTAACTCGCGCCCCCTCCCGTCCACCCACCCCACCCCGTGCAGAGGCGGCCGAGCAGCAGTTTGTCGCGTACGTGGCGCTGCCCGACCAGCGGCAGATTGAGCTGAAGGTGTGGAGATCCCCATGGAGGCAGAGGGATGCAGGCAGTGAACCCTGGGAGGATTTTAGTTCTTAGTTTTCCCCGGCTCGAGCAACTTTGACCGCTCATACCAGGCGCAATGCATAGCGGGTGTTCCCGCAGCGCATCCCGTTGTGCTGCTCTTAGCGAGAGCTTTCCAACGCACCCCTCCACGCCCGCTCCCACTGAGTGCAGGGTGGTGTCCTGGGAAGCGGGAAATCCGGCCCCGAGCGGTATACGGCTTGCGGGGGATCACTGGATGCAGGGAGGGTTCCGCGGACGGTTGCTTTGCTCGTGCGTGTGCTCCACGGTCGACGGCGGCCGCACCGCAGGCCTTGTTATTAATCGCGTCCACGCCCGCGCCCTGAACTCGACAGGTGCTGGAGAAGAAGAAGGCCGACCTGCTGGCCAAGTACGCGACGGACGAGTTCCTGAGCCAACAAGACGAGGCCAGGAGCTTGCTGAACAAGAAGTGAAGGGCGCGTTTTTTTCGCGTGCCCGCGCGCGCTCGGCACACGTGTGCGGTTGATTCAACTGAGGCCTGAGGTTCAGCTCGGCTGCCGGCTGTTGTCGTAGTCAGCCTGGGCGAATCCGTTATCAGTCACCACAGCTCGTCCAAGCTGTTGTGCTCTGGCTGGGAAGCGTGCGTGCAAGCCAAGGCGAGGGTGTGGGTTCCCGCTCTACCATCTGACCACAGAGGCATTTAAAAGGTCGGATCTCGATATGTCAGGCCACTGGCTGGACACGACATATAGCACCCTTCGTGCTATATCACACGTGAAAGCTGCCTCAAAGATGACGACCTCAAAACGGAGTATGCAGAAGGAACATATTTATCCGCTATAACCGGGGGCAAGCTTGCTTTCTAACCTATCACCAAATCCCACACTGTTGGTCACTACTGACCGCCTTTTCCAGCCCCTTTCTAGGTAGTTAGGCTTAGGGATGTGCCCCTCACCGAGTCCTTCTGTGCCTCCCCCCTTCAGCAGGGGGGGGGCCTGCGACACGTCCAATGTCGTGCTCGGTGCAACAACAAGGGGTCAGCTTCTGCTCAGAGCCGGGTTAAGGGTAACAGGTTGAGAATCCTGTGAATGCTGGTTGAAATCCCAGTTAGAAAACCCCTTAACACGTTAGAGGTTGCGGCCCGGCTGGATATCCTTTTCGGCCACGTCTTGGCCTTTCTCCCCACGGGGGGATGTCTCTTCTGGCAATTGGCGACGAACCTGCCTTGCGTTTTCCGTTTCCCAACATGCGCTCACCGACTTCAACAAGCGTTTGCTGCCGCTGCGGTAGGGGACCTAGGGGTGCGCCCACGCTCTTTACAGAGTTGGGGTTCCCTACCACCAACAGCCAGCCATCTCAGTAAGGTGCTCGGGCCATATGGCGCCGAGCACGGTCTTATACGCCTTTAGAGGTGTCCCTGACTGTAACATCCATCATCATATCCTTACTGGACAAGTGCAAGATTGGCTGTTACACCAGCACCCCTCCATCTTCATGCTCTCTGACAAGCTCTCTCGTCAGGCATCCGCACACACAGTTTGTATTCGTGTGTGTGTGTAAAGAGCCTGCCGTCCATCTCTCAAAGCTGTGGAGTTGCCGTTAGTTAGGGTGACTATGGTGCACAGCACGGCGCACAGGGTTGAGGGTTTTAGGGTCTTAGGGTCGCTCACCCCTTCGTATTCAGCCTCCCCCTCTGCTCCAGCCCTGGTTGCAGACCCTCGCCACGCGTGGCTGCAGTGCTGCGCTGGATCTGGCCCCCCTTGCAGCCTTGGTGAACCTGGAGGACGGCCAGGACTGGGCCCTTGGATGACGACAGCGAGGGCGAGGATGGCAGCGGCAAGGACGAAGGCGGCAGTCACTGCCGGGCCTGGGCTGCGTGTCTTGTTGCAAGCAGGCAGGCGAAGAGGCAAACTGGGCTGCGTCCTGTGGGAGAAGTACTGCCAGCAGTTGCAAACCAGATTCAACCCGTCACCTCTCTTGCTACATCCTGCGCGCACTCTCGCACTCTATAATACACATCCCGCAGCCAGTGATGGCACTGGCGTTCTGAGCGAAAAAAAACAAATGTCGACAGTTGCAATTGCAAACTTCCCGCACATATGATCAGCGGGGGAGTTTGGAGGTCATAGGAAATCAATCACACCAGCAGCCGGCACTCGCGCAGTGCCAAGGAGCACGCCACGTGGCGCATGCGGTTCGAAAAATCCACGACACGTCGTCACGAGCTCACCACCCTCTCGCGTGCCCTCTCGACGTAGTGACCCCTGCACACCGGGATGTACTTGTCGTCGCCGCCCACCAGCTCCTGCTGGTCGTCTGCTGCCATGCGGAAGGAGAACAGCGACTCTCTGCTGCAGTAGTGGCACTTGCCTTTGAGCTTGGTGAGGCTGTCGGCAAACGGGACAAGGTCCAGGATCTGGCCAAACTTTTGCCTGCGGAGCAGTAGTGTGGTGTGGTGCGGCACGTGGGTGGGTGGGTGTCTGGGTGGGTGCAGTGGCGGGCCGGGTGCAGCGGCGGGGAGCACGTGGGTGGATCAGCAGCGGCGGGCAGCCACGTGGGTGGGTGCATCGGCGGCGGCGGCGGCAGGGGCTGCACCAAAGCCCGTCACCGAAGCGCGCCCGCCCTGCATCCATGCCGCTCCCCCTCGCCTCCCTTCACGCGCATGTGCACCACCCACCGCTTGTAGTCGCCGTCCAGGCCGGCCACCAGCACCGTCTTGCAGTAAGTCTCGGCCGCGGCCGTGACAAAGTCAACGAGGTCGGGGAAGAACTGCGCCTCGTCGACGGCGATGATGTCGTGGCGCATGAAGTCGGTGTCTGTGAGGACGGGCATCAGGCGGTCCCGCTGCACGCATGGTAGCGTGTCCCCCCCATGCGTCGTCACATGGTTGCATGTCCACCGCGTGTCAGTGCTGCTCTTCACCAGGCCCACGGACACGCCAGCTGCACGCTCCTGCCGCACGCGACGCAGCAGCTCCGTGGTCTTGCCAGCAAACATGGGCCCGAAGATCAGCTCTATACGAGCGACCCGAGGTGGTGCGGCGGCTCCAAGGCTATTGCCTGGAACAATCCCATGCTCCTGCGCCACTCCCTCTCGCTGCAGCAGCGCTGTGCTGCCTATTCTCAGGTCAGCGGGGGGTGGTCCAGGCGGGGCCAGCTCCTTGTGGTAGGCCGCGACTCCGCACGCGGTGCCTGGCTGCGGACTCATGCTGCATGGCGGTGGCGGGCATGGTGTGCCATGGCGGCTGAGGCGTGCCAGCCCCCCTGCCGTCACGACAAACGATCCAGAGAGGCGCGGAACCGTTGGAGCCACCACGGGGAGCATGGGGACTGCATGGCAGACTCTGATGCTGCTCAATATACGCAAAATCAGTGTGGGACGGGAAACCCTACAAAAAGAAATCGTAATCGCCGCAGCTGCCATTAGCAACCCCTGTTCGCCGTGTTTGCATGACTATATGTACCGCATTGCCGTGGGCTTGATGGGGTGAGCCTGAGCGTGCGCAGAGAGCAGCTCCCGAGTAGGTGCGTTAGCTCCCACCGAGATCGTCATGGAGCGCTCGCCGCTGAGCTCCAGCGAGAGCGACGATGATCTGGAGGTGTCTGGCGGGTGGGAGGAGCGCGGCTTCCCGTTCGCCGCAGCAGAGAGGATATACGCCGGTCTCAGCTCACAGGCGTCGGCGTTCAACATGGACGACTTGCTGGCGTGCATGCAGGCCGCGTGCATGATGTACGGCGACGACGCGCGGTGAGGGCGCACGCGTGGTGACTGCACAGCTGCCCCCCCCCCCTGGCCCATGCAAACACGCGCATGCGACTCACCCATGCATGCTGTGCGCGCCATGCCCCCACCCAAACGATGTCGCAGCGCATTAGATCTGGGCGACCGCGACTGGAAGTACGTGCGCTTGTTCCTCAACGATGTGATGAACCGCGCGTTCACTCGCCTCATGACTGACGACTACCTGAGCTACGTGGCCCCGCTGCCAGTCCACGTGCTCGAGGCCGTGCGGCTGCTGGCCAGGCTGGCGGTGCTGCTCGGTGGTCGGTGCCAGCGCAACATCAACTCGGTGGACGAGGCGGTCAGGAACCTGCACAACAGCGCTATGTGGCCCGCGTGGCACACCCTGGGCGTGGTGCTGGACACACTCACCGCCCCAAACATCCTGGCGACTCTGACCACTGCGCACGAGGACGCAACAGCCGATATGCCAGCGCCCGCAGAGTGGCACACGATCGTCGTCAGCCAGCTCGTACAGGAGCGGGGCATGCAGATGTGCATCCAGGTGAGAGCCCGCCGTCTCCGCCTGCCAGCGACGATGTTCATGCTGCCTGCCCTGTCAACGCACACAACACAGTACACCACAGCACAGGACACCAACACATGCACACACATTAGGCGCCTGAGGCCGCGTGGGCAGGTGCAGATCCCGCTGATCCGCTGAATCCCTGATCCCTGTGCAGGTGCTGGAGTCCTCCCAGCTGTACCCGATGTACATTCTGGACGTCGTGATGAGCGGCCTGGCAAAGGTGCGCGCACGGTTGGCGTTAGCGTGAACCAGCGCATGTGGCCATACATCTCGCCTGTGCCGAGCCCCCCTCCCCCACTTCCTGCAATGCTAAGCCTCACCTGATCGCATGCTGCCGTGCACCCCCCAACCCCCCCTCCCTTGTCCACGCAGTCGTGCGGTGCGCTCCGGGACTTTGATGACCTCTGCCACGACCTCAGCCAGGTAGGCAGGCCCTCCCCCACCCTTCCTTGCTAGTCCTATCCTCCCA
Organism: Chlamydomonas sp. UWO 241; assembly: GCA_016618255.1. Taxonomy (NCBI): domain Eukaryota; kingdom Viridiplantae; phylum Chlorophyta; class Chlorophyceae; order Chlamydomonadales; family Chlamydomonadaceae; genus Chlamydomonas; species Chlamydomonas priscui. The sequence continues at coordinate 62,116 of VFSX01000391.1, read as the reverse complement.
GTCTGCCATGCCCTCAGCCATGTAGTGCCGCCCTCCATGCCACCCTTCCTTGCTAGTCCTATCCTCCCAGTCTGCCACAACGTCAGCCAGGCAGACAGGCCCTCCATGTCACCCTTCCCTGCTAGTTCTATCCTCCCAGTCCTTGGTGCGTCTGGCCGCCTGTTGCACACCGCCTGTTGCACACCGCCTGTTGCACACCGCCTGTTGCACACGGGCTACGTGCCCGTGCTGACACGTGCGCACGCTCCGGGCTGCACCCCATTGCAGGCTCTGGACAAGTTCTCCGAGCACCTGCGCCACTGCATCACCGAGGACCAGGAGCGGCTGGCGGACAGCGGGCGCGACCGCACGCTGTGCACCTTCTCTCACATCATCGAGAACCTGTATGCGACGTGCAAGGTCGTCATCCAGGACGAGGTCGCGGCCGACGGAGCGGTACGTATGCGCAGCGCGCGCTCGTGCTGTTGTTGGATGTCAACAGTCGTGTGTGACGCACCTACATGCAGCATATTCGACCGCACTCGGCGTATAGTGCCCAAGCGCTGCAGGCGGGTGTCTGGCTACTGGTGGTGGCGGGCTAGTACGTGCTGGGACTGCCTCTCCAGCACTGCTCTGAGCCCACTGAGCGCACCTGCCGCCTCATGCTCGGCATGGTAGCCGTGTACGGCTGCACACGCCACTGAGCTCTGCCCCCGTCCTTCTCCCCCCCTGGCGCTTCCTCACCTGCAGCCTTGATGCTCTCGGCATGGTAGCCGTGCAGGACCCCTGAGCTCTCGCTCCTGAGCTCTCGCCGCTGAGCTCTCGCCGCTGAGCTCTCGCCCCTGAGCTATCTATCGCTCCTGAGCTCTCGCTCCTGAGCTCCCGCCCCTGAGATCTCGTCCCTGAGATCTCGCCCCTGCGCCCTGCCCCCTTCTTCTCCCCCCCTCGCGCTTCTTCACCTGCAGGCTGCACACGCCCCTGAGCTCTCGCACCTTCTTCTCCACCCTTGCGCTCCCTCCCCTGCAGGCTGGTGAACTGCAGCGCCACTTCGTGACCGAGATGCTCAAGTCGGTCAACTTCAACAAGCTGCTGGGTGCAGCGCGCGAGTGCCTCAACATGCTGAAGCGGTCGTCCAGCCTGAGGGTCGTTGACAAGGGCGCGTCGCTCAAGGTGTGGCGTGGCTGTGTGCGCGCAGCACCGCCCACACGTATTACCCTGATGCAGGAGTGGTCGCGCACGAGGGGGATGGGCCGCTGATGTCATGCCCCGCCTGCTCTGATGGCCGCAGAACAACGCGCTGTGGCTGGATCACGGCAACGTCGTGCAGCAGATGCTGCGCGCCAACCTGCACCAGCGCCAGTACTCTGACCTGGTGAGAGGCAGGCCGAATGCTGCTGTGGGTCTGGGATCGCCGGGGATGGCGCGGTGGATGGTATGCAACCATGCGGAGTCGCTGGCCCGCCTTGCGCGTCACAGCCGCACCGCACCGTACCTCGCACCCACGCCTCGCCTGCGCCGCCTCGCCTCGCGATCGTGCACCAGCCTTGGCTGAGCCCTCACATGCCATGGGTGCCCTGCCCTTGCTCCCGCCCTCCGCCCCCCCCCCCAGGTCTTCCACATCCTGCAAGTGCTCGCCGGCGCGGAGCTCATCCGCGCGGAGCACCTCGACATGCTGTGGGCCGCGACTGAGCACGAGGGCACGCACGACGAGATCAAGGTCAACGTGTACCAGATGATCGAGTCGCTCGCGGCCGGCCTGTCGCAGCCCCACCTCGACCTCCTCTTCACCAAGTTCCAGGGGCGCAAGGGCCGCTCGCTCACCGACACGCTGCGCCTGATGGACCTGCTGCGCAAGCTTGGGAAGAACGACAAGGAGGCGTGCATGGCAGATCGGCTGCTCGACCTGTTGTGGTTGGTGACGACGTCGGCCGACGCGCCGCGCGAGGTGCTGCAGAGCAACGTGGTGACAGAGACGCTGCTGCAGTACCACTGCACACAGCACTACGACGTCCACCTGGCGCGCTGCATCGAGCAGCTGCGCAGCAAGCAGGGCATTTACACGTCGCTGCACCTGCTGTATACCCTCATCAGGCGCGCCAACAAGAACCTCAAAGCCGAGCTCATCGGCAAGCTGGAGAGCAAGTACCAGATCCACACGCTGCTCGTCGACAGCCTGTGCGACTTCATGCACACCGCGGCGCGGTGGGTGGCCGAGCGCGGGACGCCGGCCGGCGGCCAGGCGCCGCGCCCACCCGGGCAGGGGTGCTACAGCTACACCGAGATCATGCAGGAGTACGTCAGGTGCATCAGCCACTTCGCGCTCACCAGTGCGTCCTACTACGATCAGGTCCTGGCGCTGAAGCTGTGGGACCAGCTGGTGGCGCACCCCGTGCACGCCGACGACATGAACCTCGGCATCTCGCTCATCCTGGCGCCCGGCGGCAGCGGTGTCACCGAGTACCTGGACCACCGGACGTGCGAGGCTCTGCTCAGCACGCGCATCATGGCGCTCAACAGCGAGACTCTGTCTAAGCTCTCGTGGGACTGCTTCTGGCAGTGCTTCCTCACGATCAACCTGCTCCACAAGCCTCCGCGGATGGCCAAGCAGGGGTCTGGGTACCGCGTCATACACATGGCGCAGCTCGAGGGCCTGTCCTACCTGTGGCAGGTCGTGCTCACGTGCGTGCGGGCAGAGGTGTTTGAGGCAGCCAAGATGCAGCTGATCAACCTGTACCAGAACGCTGAGGAGGCGGAGTCTAGCGCCATGTTTATCGAGGCGTGCACGTCGAGGCTGACGCAGGCGATGGCCGAGCTGCGCGGGCCAGCCGACCGCGCCGAGGGGGCCAAGCGCTCAGCCCACCGCCTGCTGTGCCTGCTCACGAACAAGCTCGAGAATGACCAGGTGCGCTGCCCAGGATGCGTGCCGGCACTGCCTGCTGCATGCGCGCTGTGCGCTGCACGCTGATCACAGCCGCAACTGCGTGCCTGCCCTGTCGACGCAAGCTCGCAGTTGATGCCGCCACTGCCTGCCGTTGCACACACTGTGCAGAACTCCTGCTCCACGATGCCGCCTGTGCTGTCGCACCGCTCATCGTTCAAGGGCCAGCGCATGGTGCTTGATGTGAACGTGCAAGGGCCTGGCACCGGCAAGGACAAGATCAAACTGTCGTGCCACGCGAACGAGTACGTCGGCATGGTGCGCAAGCGCCTGGCAGACCAGCTGGGGAGCGAGCCGCGGCAGCTGAGGCTCATATGCGGAGGTACGTGTGCCTGTGCCTGTGCCTGTGCCTGTGCCTGTGCCTGTGCCTGTGCCTGTGCCTGCTCCTGTGCCTGACGTCCGCCACGCGCCCGTCAGCGCTCTCTCTCTGCTCTACTCTGCTCTGCTCTGTAGTGCCGCTTTGTCTTGCATTCCCTTGCCTGAAGAGGGCGTGTTGCTGATGGTGCGTTTTTGTTGCTGTGCTGGTGATGCACGCAGGCCAGGAGTGGTCGTCCGACACGTCGCTGCTGAGCCAGGCCGTCCAGATGCAGTCTGGCCGGCAGACGCTGATCATGGCGGCGTTCAGCCCCCAGGGCAACGCGTACAGCCAAGCGCAGCCTGGCTTTGCTGACGACTGGCGCAACACCTCCACCACCTCGATGCTGTCCAACGTCGACCTCGTGTACGGCGCCCTGTTCATGCTGGCCGACCTCCCAGGCGCGCCCAGCGTGCGGCACGAGGCGGTCAAGGTGCTGCAGCTGCTGCCCACGCGCACCATCATCCCGTTTGCGCTGCAGCAGGCGCTGGCCCAGGAGCCCGGCGCCGCGCACGTGCGCCTGCGCGCGCTGTTGCTGAGCGCGCCTGGCGAGGCGCTCCAGCCGGCAAAGCTGCTGTACACGCTGCAGGCGCTCCACGGCCTGCTCTTCCCGATCCTCACGTCGCCAGAGGACAACAGCAGCGCTGGTGCTGCAGGTGAGGCGTCGGCCAGTCAGCAGACGCAGCCGCGCCCCAGCTGCGGGCTGAGCATGGCCAGCGGCTGCATCCCGCTTCTGATCGAGGTGCTCGACCAGGTGCAGGCGCATGCAGCCATGCTGGACGCTCTCTACTTGCGCGAGCTGTACAGCGTCGTCACGCACGTGCTGTCCAACATGGTGAGCAGCCACCTGCAGCTGCAGGCGCAGGCGCAGGCGGACGACGACGGCACGCCGCCGCCCACCGGCGCAAACTCATCAGAGCGCGCAGCGCTGGCACCCATACCTGAAGCCTCTGCCAAGGTCGGGTCTGGCGAGCTGCCTGCTGCGGACGCTGCGGATGCTGCTGCCCACAGCGCCGCCGCCGCTTCCCCCAGCCCCGAGCCTGCAGATGTCGTCGACAGCTTCTCCACGCCTCAGGACGTGCTGAACCAGTGCGAGGCGCTCGCGCTCAGCACGCCCGTGGGCGGCCTGCCGGGGCCACGCATAGGGGATGACATGGTGGACGATCCGGAGCAGCAGGCGACGGCTGCACCGCCACAACAGCTGACAGCGGACATGCTCGCGACTGTGGTGTCGCTGCTGATCCGCCTCGCCCTGCACGTTGGCCAGCTGTCGCAGCTGCCCGCCCCTCACTCGCTCACACTCAGCCTCGACACGTTCACCGATGTGCAGCTGGTGCGCGAGTGCTTGACCTGCTGCAACAGCCTGCTCAAGCGGCACGGCGAGCTCTGCGCCGTGTTCTTGGCAGACGCGCGCTCAGCAGAGATGGTGCAGTCGACGCTGCTCAACTCGAGGCTCAGGCACATGCGCGAGGTCGCGCAAGAGCTGCTCAAGGGCATCTGCATCAAGTCGGCCGGAGGGAGCGGCTGCACCTGGCTGCTGCGCCTGCTCGCGCGCCTGAGCCGCGAGGTGCGCACGCCCGCGCACACCACGCTCCCGTTCTTCTCGCTCTACAAGGAGGCGGTCATCTCGATGCCGTGCGACGACCCAGGTGCGCGCGACCTGGCAGAGAGCATCCTGCAGGAGGAGGTGTCGAGCCTCTACAACTCCAGGGCGCAGCTCACGTCGCGCGGCAACCAGGCGCTGCTGGAGGGCAAACTGAGGCTGGTCAAGGAGCTCGTGCGCGTTCTGGACAAGGTGTGCATCGGCGGCAGCGAGGGCACCGAGCCGCAGCGCTGGGGCCTGGTGCAGCTGCTGCTGCGCTCATATCTGTATCCAGAGGCAGCGACGCTGGCCAAAGGGGCAGGCGCCACCTTTTTGGACATGGAGGAGGCGCTGGACCGTGTGTGCAGCGAGGCCTCGTGCCGCGAGGCCGCCATGAACCTGGTCGTCGACCTGTCCACGCCGTCTGCGTCCAACATGGACGAGGTGCTGAGCGTGCTGCAAGAGGTGCACTACCGCGACGGGCCCATCACGATCGCCAAGGTCGACACATTTGCGCTCGACAACATGCGCCCGCCCAACCAGTACATGGGGCTGCGCAACGGCGGCGCGACGTGCTACATGAACGCGGTGCTGCAGCAGCTCTTCATGCAGCCGCGCATCCGCGAGCTGGTGCTGGGTGCGCAGCCGGTGCCGCTCTACGAGCAGGCGGACAGCATGTTCTACCAGCTGCAGTCACTGTTTGCGCACCTGTGCTTCAGCAAGGTCAGCAGCCACCACCCGCGCGCGTTCTGGCAGAGCTTCAAGGACTACGACGGCGTGCCGGTCGACATCAAGGAGCACCAGGACGCGTACGAGTTCTTCACTCGGCTGCAGGACTGCGTCGACCAGCACCTCGGCTGCACCGGCCAGACGCCCGCGATGCAGTTCGTGATGGGCGGGCGCTTTGCGCAGCAGATCATCTGCAAGGACGTCGACTACCGCAGCGAGCGCGAGGAGGACTTCTACCAGATCAGCGTCGACGTTAAGGGCAAGGGCAGCCTGGAGAAGAGCCTCGAGGCGTACGTGGCGGGCGAGCTCATGGAGGGCGACAACGCGTACCTGTGCGAGCAGGTCGGTCGCCGCGTGACGGCGCTCAAGCGCATGTGCATCAAGACGCTGCCGCAGACGCTCGTCATCCACCTCAAGCGCTTCGAGTACGACCACCTCAACTCGCAGCGCTACAAGGTCAGGGACCGCTTTGAGTTCCCGACCACGCTTGACATGTTCCGCTACACGGCCGATGGGCTCGAGGCGCTCGAGGGCAGCACGGCGCAGGTCGCGGCGATGACCGACGCGCAGGGCGGCAGCAAGCCGCGCAACTACTACATCTACGAGCTCAAGGGCGTCGTCAACCACACGGGCACCGCGTTTGCCGGCCACTACTACTCGTTCATCAAGGAGCGGCCCAAGGTGCAGCACGACGGGCAGGTGGTCGACGGGAAGTGGTTCCTGTTTGACGACCGCGTCGTGCGCGAGTGGTCGCTCGAGCAGATCGACGAGGAGTGCTACGGCGGGCCGAGCGGCGGCCAGCTGGGCGACCGCCCCAACAGCGCGTACATGCTGTTCTACGAGCGCAAGGACTCGGCGTGCTTCGAGTCCGCCGGCATCCGCATGCCGCTTGGCGCGCCGCACGCGGCGAGCATGGCCGGGCAGGCGGCGGCCGCAGCGGCGGCAGCGGCGGCAGTTGCTGCGGCGACGCCTGCACCCGCTGCCGCTGCTCCCGACCCAGCATCCGCGTCCGCGCCAGACGACGTCGCAGCCAGCGCCGAGCAGCAGCCCGGGCCCGAGCCTGCGCCCCAGCCTGCGCCGCCGCCCGCTGCCGCCGCTGCCCCACTGGCACTGGTGGAGACCCCGTACGGCATGCCCGTCGAGGTGTACGAGTCTGTGCTCGTCGCGTCGCTGCAGCTGATCCGCAAGCAGCACGTGGACGAGAGGGAGTACGGAACGTTCATCCGGCAGCTGGTCGACGGGCGCGAGGACGCCGCGCGACACGGGCACAAGCGCAAGCGCCGCAAGGCGCACTGGCTGCCGTCGGTGCCGGGCTACGCCAGCGCGTCGTCGGTGCCCGGCTACGCGAGCGCGTCGTCCGGTAACGCGACGCCCGACCGCCACCGCGCTGCCACGTGCTCGCCCGCGCACTCTGGGCCCGCGTCCTTCATGGCGGGCACGGTCGGCGGCGGCGGCAGCGACCCGGGCGGCCACCCGGGCACGCCGGCCGCGGCTGCGCTGCTGCTGTCGGGGTCGTCGCAGTACGACGACGCGCTCGACGTGGCGGCGGGCCAGAGCATGCGGCTCGCGATGCTCTTCGTGTCGGGCGTCCTGCTCGCGTCGACGTGCACCGAGACGACGGACATCGCGGCGTGGTATGGCGTGCTGGAGGGCCTCATGCGGCGCGGCGCGCGGCCGTGCATCGCGCTCGTGCAGGCGGTGCTGGACTTCCCCGGCTGCCTGCGCTTCTACATGTCGACCCGCTGGTCGGAGTTTGCGCTCCCGGTGATGGCGGACGCGCTCACAGGCGCGCTGAGGTGGGTGGGTGGGTGGGTGGGGGCGCTCGTGCAGACAGTGCAGGCTAGATGCGTGCGTGGCGTGCGCACCCTCGTGCTGGGATGGTCACAAGACGCGCTGACGGGCGCTTTTAGGTGGGTGGGTGGGTAGGGCCAAGGATGCGTGCTTGTGCGCGTGTGGGACGGACGCTCTGATGGGGTGCGCCCGGGTGGTCGCATGGCGCGCTGACGGGCGCGCTCAAATGGGTGGGTGAGTAAGTGGGTGGGTTGGGCCAGGGATGTGTGTGTAGAGAGGGGGGGCGGGCGCTCCGGTGAGGTGCGCCCGGGTGGTCGCAAAGCGCGCTCACGGGCGCGCTCAGGTGGGTGGGTGGGTGTGGGTGGGTTGGGCCAGGGATGCGTGTGTGTGTGGCCTGCGTGATAGTGAGCGCGTGTGGTCGAGGGAGGGAGAGAGAGGGAGAGAGGGAGAGAGGGAGAGGGAGAGAGGGAGAGAGAGGGAGAGAGAGTGCATGTGCGTGGGGGGCGAGCGCACCCTGATGGGGTGCGCCTGGGCGGACGCAAGACGCGCTGCTGGGCGGTGCCTTCTCGCCCGAGCGGCTGCATCGTGCGTGCTCACTCACCCCCCACACCTGCCCCCCGCAGCCCCAGCCAGAGCTGGCGCGTGCCCCTTGCAGTGCTGCATCGGGCGTGTCCACTCACACCCACCACCTGCTGCTCTCCCTCCTACTTATGCACCCCCCTCCACACACACGCACACACAGGACCCTCAGCGTGCTTTGCCCCCCGCATCTACTCTGCCCGTGCGGCTGAATCGTGCGGTTGCACTCACCCCACGCCTGCTGCCCCCTCACCTTTCTGCGCCACACTCACCCCACACCTGCCCCCCCCCCACACACACACACCTGCTGCCCACCCATCCGCCCCCCCCCACGCACAGGACCCTCTCCGAGCTGTGCTCACGCATCCGTTCCACCCGTCGGCTGCGTTGCGCGTGCGCACTCACACCCCACACCTGCTGCCCCCTCCCCTGTCTGCGCCACACTTACCCCACACCTGCTGCCCCCTCGGGGCCTGCTGCCCACGCGTCCGCCCCAGCACAGGACGCTCTCCGAGATCTACCCCAGCACCTACATCGCCCGTGCTCCCCCCACACCCCACGCCTGCTGCCCCCTCCCCTTTCTGCGCCACACTCACCCAGCACCTGCCGTCCCCCTTGCTGTCCACTCGTCCACTGCACAGGACCCTCTCCTAGCTCTGCCCCCGCGTCCGTTCCACCCATCGACTGCACCGAGCGTGTGCACTCACCCCACGCCTGCTGCCCCCTCCCCTTTCTGCGCCACGCTCACCCCACACCTGCCGCCCTTTGCTGTCCACCCGTCCACTGCACAGGACCCTCTCCTAGATCTACCCGAGCACCTACTTCGCCCGTGCGGCTGAACCGGCCGTGCTCCCACACACCCCACACCTGCTGCCGCCTCCCCTTTCTGTGCCACACGTACCACACACCTGCCCCCCCCCTGCTGCTGCCCACTCGTCCGCCCCCGCACAGGACACAGGACACTCAGCGAGCACTGCCCCCCGCATATACTCTGCCCGTGCGGCCGCATCGTGTTGCTGCACTCGCACCCCACACCTGCTGCCCCCTCCCCTTTCTGCGCCACACTCACCCCACACCTGCTCCCCACCCGTCCGCCCCCGCACAGGACCCTTGCCGAGATCTACCCGAGCACCTACTCGGGGGGTGCCGGCGGCGGCGGCAACGACGCGGTCGTCAGCCAGGTAAACCCTAGACCCTGCATGTAGGGTTTGAGAGTTTGGATATCCCTAAAACCCTCGACCGTAAACCCTCAACCCTTAACAACCCTCAACCCGAACCCTCAACCCGAACCCTCAACCCGAACCCTCAACCCTCAACCCGAAATTCCTAAAACCCTAGACCCTGAACCCTAAAACCTAGACTTTGCGTGTAGGGTTGAGAGTTTGATGATGGAGATCACAGTCGGTTTGGGGTTCAAGGTTAAGCGTTCAAGGTTTAGGGTTAAGGGTTGGGGTTTGGGGACATCCTCACCCAACCCTGGGGCCACCGTGGGGGCAACACTGGCACAAACAGCAAACAACAAACTCGGGGTCGGCGTCCAGGTCATGCTGGCTTTTACAGCCTTGTGTAGCGCCACTAATCACAGGGGGGGGGAGGGGCAGAGCATATCATTTTTACAGGCACGATATCAGTTTTGTTGTTGTTGGGGGGGGGGGGGGGCTGACACACGCCACGCACACGCCCTATCTCACGAAATGCGCCATGCATAGCCGGGACGAATGCGCATGGCTTCCGTACGGTGAAGGCTGTATTGATGCTGGTTGATTTTACAAGTCTTTGTGACGCGACTACGTGCGACGCCACTACTTGTGACGCCATTACGTGTGACGCCACTACTTGCGACGCCACTACGTGTGACGCCACTAGCTAGGGCTCCTTTGGGCGTATTCAACTTGTGCCGGCGCTACTACAGTAGGCCCGACACTCGGCTGAAGCTGGCTGACCACCTGGTTGGAGGTCCGCTGCGCTGTGAGGGGTGAGCCCCCACAGCTTCAGTGCTTCGTCCTCAATTGATTGAGATGAATTAATACCCACCGCCTGGCCATCAGCGAAAATTCTGAATTGCCTGTTTCGGCTTTTGCCGATTTGGGGGAAGAAAATGCGAAAATCGCAAATTTCCCACTTCTCGGCCGAAATTGTTGCGATCTAGGCGGTGAGCTGTCCATCGGGGAACTAATTGTTATTACCGCCTGTTGACCGCCGTCGGCGGTAGACCGCGTAATTGAGGAAGCACTGCACAGCGTGCGCAGCATGCGCGCACGCGCTGGACCCATACAGGGCACGTGGCCCCTAGATCCTCCCTATACTACCACGCCGGTAGTGAGCAACCATGTTTGCCTGCGCAGAGAGTGTGAGCTTCTGACACTAGTTCCCGCCGCCACCAGTGTCCGCCGCCTGCTCACAGCCAGTCCCTAAGGTAAAGCCCTACGGTAAGCCCTACAAGTAACAAGTAACACGGGGTTTCCAGCTAAGCAGGCTACTCTTTTACTAGAGATCACCCGCCAATACTCCAGCCCACTTGAGTGTACTAGAGAACCGCCGGCTCCCGGCCAATAGACTACCGCTCCCGCCGGCTAGACTACCCCAAACAGCGGTCTCTGAGAGACATGTCTGGCAAGGAGCATATAGGAGAGGACCTTCCTCAGGGTCACAGTAGTGGCCTTGTGGCCAGTCAAGCCGGCAGAGCCGACTGGCGCTGACTGGAACGGTCCCCGCCTGGCAGTGCATGGCTGTCCAGCTCTCGTTTGCATGGGGCTCAGCCGGCGCCCCATGCCTCATGCATGGCCAGGTCCCACCCTCCAGGGGTGCATGGACGACAGAGTTGTCATGGAGGCTGCCTGAAGACCTTCCAACGCCAGTCACCGGCAGACGAGCGCCCCCGAGGATGAGCGCGGTGACGAACGCTGCGATTGGTGAAGCGGATTTACTCTGTGTTGCCTCGGCGGTCGCCACCGCTGAAGCCGTGATGGTAGCCCGCCTCCACGGGCAGCCATCTTGACCAATGTCCAGCATGCATTGACGGGCGCCAGCTCCTCCGCTCGTCGATCAACTCGTCGAGATCGGTGCCGCATGGCATCCTGCATGGGGGGAGGATAAGGGCCGTCTCCCAGCACGGGCCGCGGCAGCGCCGCGGCTACTCGCCAAGCCATGGCAGCGCCGGGCAAGCCGCTCCTGAAGTGTTCCACCGAGGGGCAGTCTAGCAGGAGCCAGGCCAGTCGTATTTTACCCCGCTCGTCAGCGGCACGGAGGTCCTCGTCACCAGCAGCGCCGCATTGCTGGGTCCAGGGCTCGGCGACGAGAACGCGCCTCTGTTAATCGAGCCCCGGTAAGCCCTACTAGACCCTTATTATGGTTTTGAACTGCTCAAAGTCGAATCCATGTAACCGCCGAGTAACACCAGACAGAGGAGACTCTCAGCTTTCCAACGAGCCGCCCCACGCCAGCAACGGATCAGCACAGCTCCTATGGCACGCTTTAGGAAATCTGGGGATTTGGGTACTCATATGAGTACCGGGCACCTACAAACGAACATAAGGCCATCCTCACTGAACCTGGGGCCACTCTGGGCCCAAATAGCAATCGCCAAACCTGGGGCACGTTCCGCGGCGCCGTCGGTGGACCAAGTGCAGCTCTGGCGGGCGGGGTCTGGCGGGGGCTGGTTGGCTGCCGTCCTACTCATTCAGCAGCATGCGTCATGCGCTTGAAAAACAGCAACCCCGAAACCCTTTCGGTCTAAGTAGACCTCAAATCCCTCATCCCACACCCTAGAACAAAAACGTCCAAACCCTCAAACCCAAATTACTCACCCCCAACAACCTGAACACCCCCCGCTGGCCATCTCGATGCAGACTGCACGCTCGTCCACATCAAACGTAAACCCTCAACCTCAACCCTCAACCCTCAACCCTGAAGCCTCCACACACACACACACACACACACACACAGATCCAAGCCCCCAACATGTCGTCTCGATGCACAAGGAGCGCTCTTCACACTCATCCACACGATCCTTAAACTCTCAATCTTAACCCTGAAACCTCAACCCTAAATCCTCCCTCCGTCCCCCCCACCCCCCCCCAACGCACCCCTTCAAAGGTCATCTTGAGGCAGAAGGACCTCTTCACGCTCGTGCACACGACCCCAAGACCCTTTACCTGAACCCTAAACCATAAAACCTCTGGGCCCCTAGCCCCCAAACCCCCCACACCCCAAACAGGCCATCTTGCTGCAAAAGGACATTTTCACGCTCGCGCACACAATCGGCGGCGGCGCTCAAATCCTGCACCCTACAACCTTAAACCTTCACCCTGCCCTAACCCTTAACCCCAACCCCCCCACACACACCAAACAGGTAATCTCGCTGCAAAAGGACCTCTCCACGCTCGCGCACACAATCAGCGGCGGCGCTAAAATCGTGCACCCGACAACCTCAACCCTGCCCTAACCCTTAACCCCAAACCCTTCTACACCCCAAACAGGTAATCTCGTTGCAAATGGACCTCTTCACGCTCGTCCACGAGACCTCTAGACCCTTCAACCCCCAAACCCCGAAGCTCAAAACCCCAACCCACTACACCCCAAACAGGTCATTTCGCTGCAGAAGGACCTCTTCACGCTCGTGCACACGATCGGCGGCGGCGCCGCCGCGGCGTCCGGCGCGCCGGCGCCCCCGCCGCGCGCGCCGTTTTCGACGTCTCAAGTCGACGCCACGCGGCACGTGTACGCGATGATGGTACAGCTGCTGCGCGTCGCGCCGGTCGGCTCGCACATGGCAATCCTGCAGGTGGGCGGCTCAATTCGGTATTAGTCTGTTTGCAGCCGCAGTCGCTCACCGCGCTGCTCGAGCCTGTGGAGTCGAAACTGGCTACAGCCAAACCCCTCTGGAACCATCGTCCCCCAAACCCTAGCTAAACCCTTTTACCCTAAACCCTACAACCCTAAAATCACCCCGTGCAGGCCGATGTGATCCCGCACGCGCTGCAGTCGCTCATCGCTGCTCAAGCCTCGCATCAGAACTTGTTAAGGTGTCGAAACGGACGACAGCCTGAACCTTCTGCCCCTCAACCCCAAACCCTAAACCCTGAGCCCCAACCCTATAACCCCACACCCTGTGCAGGCTGACGCGATCCCGCACGCGCCGTAGTCGCTCGCTCCGCGCTGCTCTAGTCTATAGAGTCGAAAGTGACTCCCGCGAAAACACTCTGGAACCACCGTCCCCAAACCATCAACCCTAAACCCTAAACTCCAACCCTGTCATCACCAACCGCGCGTGCAGGCCGACGCCATCCCGCACGCGCCGCAGTCGCTCGCGCTGCTTCAGCCTGTGGCGCCAAAACTGACTACCGCCAAGTCACTCTGGACACACAGTCCCTGAACTTTAAACCCTATAACCCTAAACGCTACAACCCTCCAATCGCCCTGTGCAAGCGGACGTGTGATCCCGCACGCACTGTATTCGCTCGTCGCGCTCACATGGCTGTATTACAGCTGTTGGAACTGTTGACAGCCTAAAGCCTTAACCCTTGACCCTACACGCTGTGCAGGCCGGCGTGATCCCACACGCGCTGGAGTCGCTCGCCGCGCTGCTAGTGCTGTATTCAAGCTGTATTGCAGCTGACTACCGCTCTTGAACCACCGTCTCTAAACCCTATATCCTAGAACCCTACAACCCTAAACCAACTCTACAACCCTTCAATCACCCTGTGCAGGCCGACGTGATCCCGCACCCGCTGCAGTCGCTCACCGCTGCTCGAGCCTCGCATCAGAACCTGCTAAGTTGTCGATTCGGACGATAGCCTGAACATTCCACCCCCTAAACCACCAACCTCAATCCTGTCAACCCTACAACCACCCTGTGCAGGCCGACGTGATCCCGCACGCGCTCCAGTCGCTCGTCGCGCTGCTTGTGCTGTATTCAAGCTGTATTGCAGCTGTCGGAACTGACTGTTGACCCTATCAACCCTACAGTCGCTCGAGCCTGTGGAGTCGAAACTGACTCCCGCCAAAGCTCTCTGGGACCACCGTTCGCCAACCCTAAACCCTATAACCCTACAATCACCCTGTGCAGGCCGACGTGATCCCGCACGCGCTCCAGTCGCTCGTCGCGCTGCTCGAGACGCAGTCGGTCAAGAACACCAACCGCTACGCGCGCGACATTGTCGCGCTGTTTGGATTCCTGTCGCAGGTGCGTGCGCACCGCATGGACGAGGGTTTAGGTTCAGGGCTGTGTGAGGGTTGAGGTTGGGGGTTTGGGGTTTCGAGCTTTAGGTTTTAGGGCTTGCGTTTAGGTGCTCTTGACCTAAACTAGGGCGAGGCATCGTGGCGCTGTTTGGCTTCCCGTCGCAGGTGCGTGTGGGAGCATGACCTTAACTAGGGCTAGGGTTTAGGGTTTCGAACTTTGGGATTGGGATTGGGTTCAGGGTTGCGGGCTTTTAGTCTGGGCTCGAGACGCAGTCGTTATGGCGCTGTTTGGATTCCTCTCGCAGGTGCGTGCGTACCGCATGAACCAGGGTTTAGGTTGAGGGCTGGGTTAGGGTTGAGGTTGGGGTTTGGGGCTTGAATTAGGGCTTGCGTTCAGGTGCTCTTGACCCAAATTAGGGCGCGGCATCGTGTCGCTGTTTGGCTTCCTGTCGCAGGTGTGTGCGTACCGCACTAACTGGGGTTTAGGTTGAGGGCTGGGTTAGGGTGGAGGTTGGGGGTTTGGGGTTTCGACGTTGTGTATAGGATAACGTTCAGGTGCTCTTGACCTTAACTAGGGCGCGGCATCGTGGCGCTGTTTGGATTCCTGTCGCATGTGGAATCATTGATGACCTCAACCCTAGGGTTAAGGGTTATCGGCCAGTTCATGGTTTACGGTTAGGGCTGCGAGGGGTTTGGGGTGAGAGTTTCGCGCTGCTCGAGACGCAGTTGGTCAAGAACACCAACCGCTACGCGCGCGACAAGTGTGGCGCTGTTTGGCTTCCTGGCGCAGGTGCGTGTGGGAGCATGGCCTTAACTAGGGCTAGGGTGTAGGGTTTCGAACTTCGGGATTGGGATTGGGTTCAGGGTTTCCAGCTTTTAGGCTGGGCTCGAGACGCAGTCGGTCAAGAACACCAGCCGCGACGTTTGGCTTCCTATTGCGGGTTGCGCATGAGTGGCGCAAGGGTTAGCGCTGTGCGAAACGCATGGAGCACGCCTCACCACACACACACGCAACCTTCACACCCCGCACCCCGCACCCTGCGCCCACCTTGCCTCCACACGCCTCTCGACTGCCACCTCCACAACTGTGCCGACAGATGCTGCAGCGCCCTAAGCCTTCACCACACGCACACGCAACCATCTCCACCCAAACTCACCGGCCACGCCTCTTAACTGCCACCAATATCGCGACAAGAGCTTCTGCTGCGCCGCGAGCCGCCACCGCGAGCCGTCACCGTGCACACACTTGACCTCCCCCCCCCCCCCCCCCCCGCACCCGCACCCGCGCACTCACCTGCCGTGCGCCTTCCAACTGCCACCATAATCGTGCCGACAGGTGCTGCAGCGCCTCGAGCCGCCACTTTGCACACGCAACCACCCCAACCCAAACTCACCGGCCACGCCTCCCAACTGCCACCAACGTCACGACAAGAGCTTATGCTGCGCCGCGAGCCGTCACCGTGCACACACTTGACCTCACCCCCCCCCCCCCGCTCCTGCGCACTCACCCGCCGTGCGCCTCCCAACTGCCACCACAATCGTGCCGACAGGTGCTGCAGCGCCTGGAGCCGTCCCTGGCGCCGGCGCTGCTCACCAACGCGCGCAACGCGTCCACGGGCGGGGCGCTGACGCGCAACCCGTTTGTGGGGCTGCCACGCGCCCCGTCGGAGCCGCACCTGCTGCTGAACCAGGCGACCGTGGCGCAGATGGCGGTGGTGTTTGAGAACCTTGGGTACATGGCGTGGCTGCTGGAGGACCCCGCGCTGCTGGGGTACGACGAGGTCACGAGCGTGCTGCGCGCGATGCTGTGGGACAATGCCCTCGTGTCGCAAGCGTTCGTCCACGCGGCGATGCACCTCGTGCACACGGGCATGCTGCTCGAGGACGACGAGGGCATGTGGGGCACGGTCATGCACGAGCTCATCACGCTGCTGCGCGCCGTCAACGACCACCTGTTCGAGCCGCGCCTCCGCCTCTTCTGCGGGCTGCCGCCCATGCCGGGCAGCAGGAACGCGGTCCCCGGCCTCGCGATCTACCTGCCGTGCCACGACAAGCCGCTGCTGCAGCTGACGGCGTGGTGGTGCATCTCCCAGCTCGCCACCCACTGTGACCTCATCGCCCTCTTCCTGCAGCAGTGGATGCAGGCCAACTGGCAGGCGACGCTCGAGATGTTCGCCACTGCGAGGGAGAACACTGAGCTGCAGCAGGACGAGTCGATGTACCACGAGGGGATCGCTGACAAGTACAAGGACGTGGCGATCTACCTGGCGTGCGTGTTCAGCGCGCCCGCCCTGCCCAACAACGCCGCCGAGTAGGCATGCTGGATGTCCACCAGCACGTGCAGGCGTGTACCTGATTGTATGTTTGCTTGTCGATTGCGCAAGAGTAGTTTGTTTTTCAGATGTTTCGGCCGACAGTAGCACCAGTAGCAGCTGAAAACGTACAACATGCAACGTTTTTGCACACACACCTGTACGGTTGTTTTCAAGGGTCATGTAAATGCAGAGTGGGAAGCAGATTGCTCTTGTTCACTGGTCAGCGCGGAAACAGCATTTTGTGGAAGCAACCGATGGGAAGGCGGGCTTTGCTGTGCAAGTGCGTCAGCACAATCTTTCAACATGGGATTTTTCAAGGCAGGTGCATTAGAGCACTGTGTGTCTTGTTCAACACATACTCAAGACGCACAGCGCGCAAACGAGAACTAGCAGCCCTTGGAGCTTGCCGCGTGCGTTTGGAAAAACTCACTGGTAGAGGCTGAGCAAGACCCCCCCGGACGTTCGCCGACCGAGCCTCTTCAGGGGGCTGACGCTCTGGTTCAAGCGGAAGCTCTGGCGAATACCTTGCGAGGGGGTTGCAGCTGACCCCCGCCCCCGGGAGAGGGGCCGCTCCCGGCTGTCGCGGCTCGAAAGGAGTTGAGCGAGGATGTCGTTGAACGCTGCAGTGTGCATCCTGGATATGCACAAGCACCCGTGTCTGGTGATTTTTTTGTGAACTTTGTGCGCACTTCTTAGAGAGAAGGGGGGCGGGAAGATCAAGAGTCGAGGGTGGAAAAGGTTTCTGCAGGAATTTCTGGTTTAGGGTTAAGGGTTTGGGGTTGCAAGGGTATTGCAGCAAGACACACGCCCTGTCATGGCGGCCAGGGCGGCGCTGGCGAGCGCCCTGGAGCATGTGCTAGTGTACGAGGAGGCGACCAAGGCGCTCGAGGTGCATGCGTTGCATGTCCGAAAGTTGTTGCATGGATCTCGCCGCTCTTGAACGAACCCCACCCCGCCGCCTGCAGGAGACATCTCGCCTGTGCGTGGCCGAGTCGCGTTCTCTGGTGGAGGAGGCCTCTCGCCTGGCAGCCGCAATTGCGTCGGTGGCGGAGCTCAAGGGCCGCACACAGAGCCTCTCTGCCGCGGCAGGAGGCCTGGCACGTGCACATGCTGAAGGCCGGACAGGACAGCACAGCTAGCATCCATCGACAGGTGCAGAACTCCATGCTCATCATGCGTGAGCGCCCATGCATGCATGACATGCATGCATGCGTGCACGGCTGTGCTGCCGGGTCCCCGGTTGTTGACAACAAGCGCTGCTGGGTTGGCCAAGTTCCTCACCACTGTCACTCCCTCCAAGCCCTCCCTCCCTCTACGCCCCCACCCTTTCTCTCCCCCGCCCCCACCAGGTCCCCTCAACAACTCTCTCACCACCGTCACTTACGTCTCCCCCCACCACCAGGGGGGTACCTCAATATTGTGGTATGCTGTCCACGACGACGACCTAGACCCCGGCAGCTCATGCTGCGCTCTCACCCACTGCGCTCATGCTGCGCTCTCACCCACTGCAACGGCTAGATGAGCCCCGACCTGATGGAGGGGTGTGACGACTGCGATGCCACGTCCAGTACTACAGCTTCCGTCGCCCAGCCTGAGGCGTCTGCACACGCTTGCCACGATTTTGGGCAATTAAGGTGCACGCCAGCTGTTCGGGATGGTGGTGGCATGTCGTGGCGGTGGTTAGCAGCTGCTGCGGGGTAGACGGCGGAGTGGGCCGCAGCATGCGCGCCGTGCCGACAACACTATCCTGTGTTAACACCTGTGTGGCCACAGCCATGGCCACAGCACCTCGGCACTGGCACTGGCCTCCCTGAAATGTCCACACTGGCCACACCACCGCTGATCTGTCCACACTGTCCACATTGGCCACACCACCGCTGATTCCGCAACAATCACACCATGCTGGGCGCCGGCGCCTTACACGCACAATCAAGTGCGCGTGCATGCTACCGTAGGTCAGCAGGACATGTAAAATACGCCGGCACCCCGGCCGTGCAGGAGCCGCCTCCCCCCACTGAACCGAACCTCGAACCAAACGTGGCACGTGTGTGTTGGACCCACGACCCATCTCTCTTTCCCCTCGCAATCTGCCAGTCCGATGTTTTGTCTGAATCGCTGATTTCCGTGAGCGCTGTGCAGCTTGCACAAGCATCTTCGACTTCTTGGCCACCCTCTGCCGGCTGACGCGCGCTGCTGCCACTCGGCCGTCTTCCAGTCCCATCAATACGAGAGTGTATCAGTACTAGGGTGTGCGTGTCCCGTGTCTTATGATACACGCTCAGTCGATGTCTAGGTTTTGAGAATACAGCCACCCGCCGAACTTGTGGTGGTGACGCAGAAGACGGTGAGTTGATCCCTCCTCTCCGGCCGAGAACACCACGACCCGAAGACACGGTTTTTAGGATTCGCTGGTGCTGATCATGATCACTGCAATTTAATGGAGGGCTTTGCGCGGGCGTGCGTGTGCAGCTGCAGAGGGCGAGACAGCGCGCGCCGCTTGTAGAAGTTGCACGAAGCGTGCAGCAAAACTGCGGCCCGGCGGGAGCATTGGTGGTCCAACTGGGTAATTACCCAGATTCACACGCCGCCGTTGACATACGTGTACGGTGAAGCGGTGTTGCTTTTGTACGTCTCTCAGTGTGGGTGCCATCCACATTTTCCGAAGTTTCGTAGAGTATGCTGTGTTGCGTACGCCTCCGACTTTAGGTTGGCATTAACCGCAGGATACACACAGCTTTCGGCGACATGGTCTAGGCGTCAGACTAGAGGGGCAAGCAGCGGCCTTTCGCTCCCTTCGTCTGCGTCTGACATAGAGGCTCGAATAGAGACAACAGCATGGCGACCTACCAGACTCTAGTGGATGCCATCACAGCGTCGACTCAGGGTTGCGGGAAGGAGGAAGGGGGATTCTGCTCGCAGGGCGTGCCCTCAAGCAAGGGAACAATCGTGTACGCCAGGCAAGTGCAGGCTGCAGCACCATGCGCGATGCCTCCAACGCTATGTCCTCGATGCCTCACCCCTCTTAATGCTTGTATACGCGCAGCTACGACGTGTGCAGCGGCTCGTTCATCAATCTGCCAGGCATCAACCTCCTGCCCACATGGCTGCTCGCGGGTGGGTCACGCGCACGCAGCGCGACATGCACATGCATGGCTCAATCCTCTGCCATTTCGCATGCGCAGACACGAGTTTGCCCCCTCCCCCCCCCCGACAGCCTTCACTCTTACCTCACCTGCCCTCTCCCCCTCCCCTCGCAGTTATGTGGGGGTTGTTCCTCATGTGGCTCTTCTTTGGCGTCGCTGTGATTTCGGTGAGCGTTGAGAGAGCAGAGCAAGAGCGCGCGTGTGCAACACAAAAAGCCAAGTCTGACAACTCACATGCCCCCCCTCTCCCCTGCCTGTCTCTACTCCGTAGGACGCGTTCGTCGAGGGAATTGAGGTGGGTGGACGCCATGTGGGCGCAAGGGGGCGCGCATGGGCAGCTGTGTTGCATGACCATGGTGTTGCGCGCGACCTGGTGTTGCGCCCCATGCATGCACAGGCAAACCCCGCGCACTTCCACACACACACACACAGACTCCCTCCTTCCCTGCTTGGACTTGCAATTCCCCGGCCCATCCCTGCCCCACGCACAAACTGAAACACTCGGTACACATGCACAGGTCATCACAAGCGCAACGAAGATGTACAAGCGCAAGGACTCACATGGGCGTGACGTGTGGCGCGAGGAGCCGGTGTGGAACTGGGCGGTCGCTAACATCACGCTGCTGGCAGCCGGCTCGAGCTCGCCGGAGATCCTGCTGTCGCTCGTGGACACGCTGCTGACGCTGGACCAGCACGCGGGCGAGATCGGGCCGTCGACCATCATCGGGAGCGGCGCGTACAACCTGTTCATGATCCTCACAGTGTGCACGCTGTCGCTGCCGATGGGCATCTTCAAGCGCATCAAGCACACCAAGGTGTTCTGGTGGACAACGTCGTGGTCGATGTGGGCGCACCTGTGGCTCTGGATCGTGTACAAGCAGGTCTCGCCCGGGGTCGTCGAGGTGTGGGAGGCGTACCTGACGCTCGGCTTCATGCCCATCTTCGTCATCACCACGTACCTGGTCGACACGCGCGGCTGGAACTGGTGGGTGGGGAGCAGGGGGGCGGGGAGTGGGGTGGTACGTGATGCACTTTTAACACGTGTAAAAAAATGCGTTTCAATGAAAGCGGTCTTGCACTACACCACACCACCTGTTTGTTTCAGGCACCTCACAGCACTCGCCACCTGGCCACCAGCTGGCGTGTGGCTGGTATGGCATGTGTGTGTGTGTGTGTGGGGGCCCTGGTCACCCCACCCACCCACACACCCACACACACGCACCCACCCACAACTGTTTCAACTGTTGGAAACAGTGAAGCTCCCCTTCAAGCACTGACGTCCACACTCACCCCCCGCTCCCCCCCCCCCCCCGTCCAGGCTCGGCGCGCACAAGAACTCAATCGTGCCGGATGACGACGTCGAAGACGGCACCGCGGGCGGCGATGGCGACTCCATCGTGACGGCCAAGGCGAGCACCAACACGCAGCACCACAGCATCCTTTACTACCGCGCGATGGCGGTCCAGAAGATGGCGGGCGGCGGATCCGCGCCCGCCGAGAACCGCGCCGCCGACGTTGAGGGGCGCGGCAGCACCTCCGGCGACGCGCTCAAGCTTGACACGTACAATGTCGACACGCACATCGCTAAGGTGCTGTGCAAGAGCCCCGAGCTGTCGGTGCTCGAGGCGTCCGGCGAGGCGCGCGTCACGGTCGTGCGCATGCACGGCGACATCAACTCGACGCTCGAGGTCCAGTACACGTGCCGCGACGACACCGCGGTCGCGGGCCTCGACTACGAGCACGCCGAGGGCACGCTCGTGTTCAAGCCAAACGTGGAGAGCATGGAGATCGTTGTAAAGATCGTGGACGACGACATGAGCGAGCCGGACGTCGTGTTCCACGTGCAGCTCACGTCGGCGACGGTCGTGGGCGGCAGCGGCGAGGTCCGCATCCTGCGCCCATCGACGAGCGTGACAATCGTGGACGACGACGATGGCGGCATCCTCGTGTTTGAGCTGCCGACGTGGGAGGCGGGCAGCGCGGACGATTACGCGTCCGTGGTTGTGATCCGCCGCAACGGCTCGGACGGCAAGGTCATGGTGGACTACAACACCAAGGACGGCACCGCGGTCAGCGGCACGCACTTCAAGGCGGCTTCCGGCCAGCTCGTGTTCCAGTCCGGCGAGACGCGCAAGGTGCTCCAGGTGCCGCTGCTGCCGTCGACGTCGACCGACCTGCTCGCGTCCATCATGGCGTTCCGCCTTGTGCTCTCAAACCCAATGGGCGGCGTGTCGCTCGGTGCGCGCAAGGAGTGCCGCGTCGTCATCGTGCCCGGCTCGAAGCTCGCGCTCGGCGGGGGGAAGGGGAAGGCGGGCATGGACTTTGACTCGACGGGCGAGGTGGGCGACGGCAAGGAAGTGTATGACCTGTGGGGCGAGTGGGAGGCCAAGTTCCAGGACGCGATCCTGCCCGAGTTTGACGCCGACGAGGGCAACGTGTGGGTCGCGATGGTGCTGCACTACATCTCGATCACGTTCAAGATGCTCGCCGCGTGCTGCCCGCCCGCACAGTGGAAGGGCGGCTACCCGCAGTTCTTCTGCGCGATCGCGATGCTCGGCGGCCTCATGGCGATCGTCAAGGAGGTCGCGGCGATGTTTGGCTGCGCGGTCGGGCTCTCGGACCTCATGACCGGAATGTCGATCGTCGCGCTCGGTGAGTCGTGTAGGAGGCACTGCTGATAAGCGCTCGCGCCGCGACTTGCTCGCATGCGCAGCTCAACCTAGGCAGTCTGCCATCCCTTGCCTCGTCGATGTTGATGGGACCTGATGCTGATGAGCATGGCACACGCCGATCACCCCACATGTGCACACACCCACGCGCACAGGCACTGACCCACACACCCTCCCTCTCCTTCTCCCTCACGCGCAGGCACCTCCCTGCCCGACACGTTTGCGTCTCGCTACGCTGCGCTCAATGACGTTGGCGCCGACGCTGCCATCGGCAACATCATGGGCTCCAACTCGGTCAACGTGTTCCTGGGACTGGGCCTGCCGTGGGCCATTGCGTCGGTGTACTACGAAGCCAAGGGCGAGCCGTACATCGTGTTTGCCGGCGCGCTCGGCTTCTCCATCATGATCTTCTTCATCTTCTCAGCCGTCGCGCTGGCCGTGCTCATGGTGCGCCGCAACCAGGGAGGCGAGCTGGGCGGCGAGAAGAAGGGGAAATACATCTCGGCGGGCATCTACACTTCCCTCTGGCTCGTCTTCCTGATGCTGTCTGGGCTGTACGACTACGGGCAAATCCCAGATGCAGGCTTCTGATGGGAGGCTGCCCCAACGACACACCGACTGTGGGCACCGATACCCAGGCAGGCTGCTGGAACGCATGCCGGCCGCGTGGCCGCTGGGCCTTTTATTTCGGCCACACACGCACCGCAGAACGTGCACTGCTGTGATGTGACTCACAACATAACGCCACGACGCACACCGTCATATAAGAACGCGAGAAACACCAACCGGGTGCTGCAGTGCTCTCCCCCCCACCTCCACCCCCACCTCACACACGACACACAACCCCCCGTTGTCCTAGGTGGCGGCACACGTTTTTGCTCCTTGACCTGTCAGCAGATGCCCCATGATCTCACCAGTCTGGAGTCACGAGTGGGCTCGTTTAGATGGATGCACGGATGACGGCGTGCCGAATGCGGCGCGACTGAGCGAACACGCCCATGGCGTTTGCACCAGCCAATTCATAATAATTTCGTGCGTCGTGTAGCAGGTTCAATTGCGGCCTAGATAGCATGAGAGCATTTCCTTGGTGGCGTAGAAGAGGTAGGGAGAGAGAGTTGAGGAAAGTAATGTGCGTTGACAAAATGGACAGGATGATGGAAATGTTTGTTTAACCAAAGAAACTGACTTCACTCCAGAACTGGATTGTAAACTCACACGAGCAGGAGCAACAACGACGCCAAGGCAAGATTTACGACCCCCCCAGGCAGGCAAGTTTGGTGGTGGTCTCCGGCTGTTGGTCGGGTGGCAGCTGCCGTGTGCCACCACACTGGCCTGCTGGCAGCGTGGGCGGTGTGGCCTCCACAGCCGCTCAACCTGCTCTCCCGCCTGCAGGGGGGGGGGGACCGCGGGTGAGTCGGTGGGTGGTTTAACAGGTTTTACACGTGCACGAGGACCCCGGGGCGTGATCACGCCTGAATTCATGAGTTAAGGCCTAGACTACACGTCTAAGGGGGGTCTACTAGGAGAGCCCGCAAGGCCACGCAGCGCGTCAGCCTACCAGGAGTTGGTGGGTGCGGTTTGCGCACGGTCCTGGCGTGGTGGGGACGCTGGCGTACAAGCTGGCGGTGGCGCTGCAGCTGCGGGCGGTGGTGGAGGGGTGGGCGCGCGGCCGCAGTGGAGGGGGCTCTGGTGCTGGGCCTCACGCCGTGCGGGGACTGACGTGCAGGGCTGCACGTTTTTTCAGTTTTTACAAGTTCGCGCCCGGAGGACCCCGGGGCGTGAGTTAAGGCCCAGACTACGTGTCTAGGGGAGCTCTACTAGTAGAGCCCGCAAGGCCATACAGGGCTGCACAGCCTAGAGGCGGCGGTGCCAGGGCTGTGGCAGGCGCTCATCAGCGCTTGCAGGGAGCCCATCTAGGGGGGGGGGTTCTTGTGGGTGGCTTTCGCTGCAGGTGCCGGCGGTGGTGGAGGGGTGGGCAGGCGGCCGCAGTGGAGGGGGATCTGGTGCTGGACTTGGACGTGCGGGGACTGACGTGCAGGGCTGAACGGCATCGAGGCAGCGGTGCCAGGGCCTAGAGGCGACGGTGCCAGGACTGTGGCAGCCGCTCATCAGCGCTCGCAGGGAGCCCATCTAGGGGGGAGGGGTTCTTGTGGGTGGCTTTCGCTGCAGGTGCAGGCGGTGCCGTGAGTAGGACGGGCTGCCGGCGTCAGGGATGTAAAGTACCTAGTGTGGATATAATACGCCGATATCTTTTTGAAGTATTAATGGGGTACTAATGGGATGGGCTGATAATACGCGATAAATACCGCGACTGAAAAACTCCTTGTTTTTACAGCTGTTCTAAGCATTTCTCCAGGTGCGCGCACAGTTACAGTTACAGTTACATCGGCTTTCCAGCAAAGACTACCTCTGGTGATGTTAAGTTCATAAGCTCTTCGCCAGGGGCTCCCGCCCTGGCGCCGCTCGATGGCGGACAACCGGGACAACTGCGCTTGGTACTGGGCGGCTGAAAATCTGGAAATTTACCCTGAGCGGCTGTGACGCACAGCGCTACTGATGAACTGGTCCTGATGGGGCCAGGCTATGTGGCAGATGGGGCAGCGGTACGATAGAGAGCACGATGCACGATGGCGAGAATTGCAGCGAGCATGCACCCCCTCTCACAACGATCGGAACTCAAGCAGATTGCTTTCCTAATGGTTTACTGTGCCTGGATGGAAGAGAGAGACGGATGGCGAGAAATTGAGAAACATGGGAAGCGAGGTACATGCGGCTAGGCTTTGTGAGGAGGTTGCGGCGCAGGGGTTCCCTGCCCCAAGGCGCAGATTACTAGATGGCGACGCGATCGATGCACCAGCCGTGCGGCATGGGGCGAGGCGAGGCCCCACCAGCGGGCGGGCACCATAATGGAGATGGCGGCTAAGAACGGGGAATGCGGCTACCGGGGATGAGGCTACGGGTTATGCATGCCAGGGGACGGCGGACAAGGCTAATGCGTCACGGCGCATGGGTAAAGAACGGGGAATGAGGCTACGGGAGCTGGCGGGCGCGGCGCGCGCATGGCGCGCGCGGCGCATGGGGGTTGCATGGCGGCGCTCTGCGCGTGCATGCATGGAGGAGATTGCTGGCGGGCATGGAGGAGATTGCTCGCGGGCGTGGAGGAGATTGCAGGCGGCAGCATGGAAGCGGATGGCGAGAAATTGAGAAACATGGGAAGCGAGGCACATGCGGCTAGGCTTTGTGAGGAGGTTGTGGCGCAGGGGTTCCCTGCCCCAAGGCGCAGATTATAGATGGCGCAGCAATCAATACACTAGCCGTGCGGCATGGGGCGAGGCGAGGCCCCACCAGCGGGCGGGCACCATAATGGAGATGGCGGTTAAGAACGGGGAATGAGGCTACAGGGAGAGGATACGGGTTACAGATGCCAAAGGGGACGGCGGAACAAGGATCAGCCATAGGTGTCACGGGGAATGGCTAAAGAACGGGAATGAGGCGGGTGGTACGGGTGCTGGCGCGCATGGAGCGCGGCGCGGCGCATGGAGATCGCATGGCGGCGCCCATGCATGGACGAGATTGCTGGCGGGCATACAGGAGATTGCTGGCGGGCATGGAGGAGATTGCTGGCGGGCATACAGGAGATTGCTGGCGGGCGTGGAGGAGATTGCTGGCGGGCATGGAGGAGATTGCTGGAGCCAATGGCGGCGGCGGGACTAGTAGTAGAACACAGGCGCACACCAACAATGCGTTGCTGTCACTACCTGGGTGGTATAGGGTGGATCTGGGGGCCCAGTGTCCTGTCTAGGTCCAGTGCGTGCGCGCGTGTGGGGGTTTACCCTCACCCCTACCAGGTAGCCAGCCAGTTTCCCACTGAAACTGAGTTTAAGGTGTCGGGCGCTAGCGCCGACACCGGTCTTATACATCATTACTGGTGTCACACAGACTGTAAGATCCATCATCATCACCTCTAGTCCTAGTACCACCGCCTAGACCCAAGTCCAGTTCTGGCCCTAACAATTACTTGTGAGGGGCAGTAGCCAACGTGTAGTCCCAGAGCAAAAAGGATAGCTATTGTGCGACGCCTCCAAAATAGGTCCTAACTGCTTCTAGGGGATAGGGGGTCAAGTGACGCTTGCCAATCTACTTGACCGCCGAGGTGGAGGGGCTGGCGCCTGAGGGGCAGCCGGACCGTACACCACGGCTCTCCACCCGACCCTATCCTGAGCATGCTCAAACACCGTGTCCGAAAAAGTCTTCCAATCAGAACGAGTGCCACTAGTTTTGCCTAGCTGCTGAGTCAGTAGCTTAAGAAAATAGTGTCGGGAGGAGGCTGGAGGCCGGCCTTGCTGCCGAGCCACATCCATTGTGCAGTCAAAAGTCGTACGAGGAAGACGAGAAGCCGGGATGCGCATCACATGGCCTAGCCACTGCATTGATCGCTTTGCCACAAGGCTCTCAATTAGCTCAGTGTCGCACGCCTGCTGAATATAAATTAATCTGTGCCGGTCGACGAAGCGCACACCCAGAATGCGACGAAGGCAGTTAGAGTGGGCAACCTCCAATCCAGTCAGTTGTGTTTTAGTAGAATTTTATCAAAGGGCATGGACTGGGGAGGGGGACACAGGGGGTGGGGGAGATGTGGAGGGGAGCGAGCCGCAACACACGCTGCTTGAACCGATCACACATCTACTCAATCGGGTCTTCCGCGAGGGGTATCCCAAAGCATGGCACATGGGGGCAGTCACGCCGGTGCCGAAGAAAGGCAATCTGGACGAGCGGGACAACTATAGGGGCATCACGGTGGGTGGGGCGCTTGCTAAGCTCTATAGTCTGGTGCTACTCCGCAGACTAGACGACCTTGCTGAGAAGGGCGGCCATAGAGCCGCCGGGCAGGCAGGGTTCCGGAAGGGGCGGGGGACCCCTGACAATGCCTTCATCCTACAGCACATGATTGAGAGGCGCAGCCATGAGCGAAAACCGCTGTATACTGCCTTCATCGACTTTAGAAAGGCATACGACTGCGTGCATCGGCAGCTCATGTGGGAGTGCCTTAAGAGCCTGGGGGTGGGGGGGGCGTTTTTAGCAGCCCTGACATCACTGTACGATGGGGCTGGCATGTGCGTGCGCATAGACGGCACGGTGGGACCAGGCTTCACCACACGCCAGGGGGTCATGCAGGGCGACCCAATGTCGCCGCTTTTGTTTGGGCTGTTTATCGACTCACTAGAAGGGGAGCTTGACGCACAGATGCCAGAGGTCGGGGTCCCCCTAGGGACAGGAGCAAACAGGCGGCTCCTACGGTTACTCTTGTATGCAGATGACCTCGTGCTCATGGCAGAGACGCCGGAGGCGCTCCAGCGCTTGCTAGATGCACTTCACGTTTCTTGCAGGACGCACGCTCTCACTGTCAATGTCCGCAAATCTGAGGGGGTGGTGTTTAACGACCAGTACTGCCCGGTCACAAGCGCCAGGGGAAGGGTGACCCTGAAGTACGCTGGTATGGACCTGCCCATGAATCACGAGTTTAAATATCTGGGCATGCTTTTTGGGAGCCGTCGGGCAATAGGCGCGGGGCTGGAGCAGAGGCAGGGGGCGGGCCAGCGTGCACGCTTCGCCCTAGCGCGCAGATACGATGCCATGGGCCTCCACAACGTGGGAGTAAAGGCGCACCTGTTCAACGCACTGGTGCGACCTGTAATTAACTACGGGTGCGAGATCTGGGGCCCAGGGTTGATGGCGGGGGCGGGCATGGGGGTACAGGGGATCTTCTCGGGGGCAGCCGACAAGTGGGGGTTGGCTGGAGGGGACGGGGGCCCCTCCAAGGCGGCGCGCCGCAAGTGGCGCGCCATGGAAGCCCTGCACTTGCAATCTGTGCGCGAGGCCCTCCGTATTCGCAGGTGTGGGCAACAGCTATCGCTGCTGGCGACGGAGGTGGGCTGGCGACCGCTGTCGACCGACTGGCTGCGGCAGGCGGCGCGCTTCTGGGCGAAAGCGCTACGGCGGCCGGATGGCGATCTGCTGAAGGCGGCAATGCGGGAGAGCTGGGAGCTAGCGGCGGGTGGCGTGCGAGAGAGCTGGGTGGCACAGCTGAGCGAGTGCCTCAGCACAGTGGGGCACACGCTGGTGTGGGGCCAGGAGGCGGGGGGCATCGCCCGCCTGCTAGAGACAGCAGCGGCGGGTTGGCTGGCATCAGAGACCAGCACACCAGAGCTGCCAGAGGACGCCAACCAGCTCAGCGTCGTCCGCTCAGTGCCTGACTCATGGTCACACCGCTTCAAGATGCTTACTTACTTGCGGTGGATGGCAGACGACTGTGGCGGCGCACCAATGCTCTGGACGGGGCTGAACAGCGCCGCCCAGATCACGACACTCGCACGCTTTAGAATGGGGCTGCATGAACTGCAGATAGAGAAGGGGCGCCACACGGCGCAGGCAGAGCCACGCAGCCAGAGGCTCTGTCGCCTTTGTGGCATGCGGGAGGATGAGGCACACGTGATTTTTGAGTGTCCAGCGTATACGGAGACACGCGTACAGTTCCACACCCTTTTCCTGAGCGTCCCTGGGGACGATAAAGGCTTGGATGCGAAGATGCGGGCGTTTATGAACCCCAGCCCGGGGCTACTTTACCCTTGTTTTTGGCGTGACATGGCCAACTTTCTGGTCTCGTGCCTTGATATACGTAACACAAGCCTGGAGATGGTAGAGGATCGGGAGGGTGAAGCGAACGATGTTTTGAATTAGGAGTCAATGAGGCAGCCACGATAGTGGCGGGGACCCAAGCGTGGGTTCCCGAGGAGCTGCGGTGGACTGTGCCGTTTGCAGTGCACCGCAGCTGGCGCACCTGAGAAATGCCCACGCTGGGTCTCACACGTGAAAGCTGCCTCAAAGATGACGACCTCAAAACGGAGTATGCAGAAGGAAACATATTTATCCGCTATAATCGGGGGGCAAGCTTGCTTTCTAACCTATCACCAAATCCCACACTGTTGGTCACTACTGACCGCCTTTTCCAGCCCCTTTCTAGGTAGTTAGGCTTAGGGATGTGCCCCTCACCGAGTCCTTCTGTGCCTCCCCCCTTCAGCAGGGGGGGGGCCTGCGACACGTCCAATGTCGTGCTCGGTGCAACAACAAGGGGTCAGCTTCTGCTCAGAGCCGGGTTAAGGGTAACAGGTTGAGAATCCTGTGAATGCTGGTTGAAATCCCAGTTAGAAAACCCCTTAACACGTTAGAGGTTGCGGCCCGGCTGGATATCCTTTTCGGCCACGTCTTGGCCTTTCTCCCCACGGGGGGATGTCTCTTCTGGCAATTGGCGACGAACCTGCCTTGCGTTTTCCGGTTCCCAACATGCGCTCACCGACTTCAACAAGCGTTTGCTGCCGCTGCGGTAGGGGACCTAGGGGTGCGCCCACGCTCTTTACAGAGTTGGGGTTCCCTACCACCAACAGCCAGCCATCTCAGTAAGGTGCTCGGGCCATACGCGCCGAGCACGGTCTTATACGCCTTTAGAGGTGTCCCTGACTGCAACATCCATCATCAGTAGGGGCCCATGTTTCGCAGCCGTACAGAAAGTGGGGAAGCACGAAAGTGTTGTAAACCCGCATCTTAGACTGCACTTGCATCTTCTTGATGGCCCAAATCTTATCAAAAGACGCAAACACGCCCAGCGCGCGACCGACACGCACACCGATCTCCTTTTCTACACCACCACTCTGGGTTATCCAACTCCCTAGATACTTAAATGCAGAGACGGGCTTCACTTCACCACCAGTCGGCGCAAACGTGGGCAGATCCGCGTCAGAATCTGCTGGCAAAATCATCACTTCTGTCTTGGCGGCGTTGATTTGCATGCCAAAGCTAGAGGACACTTTGTCAAGGATTTTCAGCATAAGCGCCAACTGAGCTGGGTCATGCGAGAACAAACATAAATCGTCGGCATACATCAGCATTACTATACGCTCAACCGACGACGACAACACAGAGCCGCCGGCTCGGGTCACGACTGACACGCCAGCCCCCTCTGGCATCATGTCTAGCGCCTTTTTCACTATGTGGTCAATAAAAACATTGAACAACACAGGAGCAATGACGCACCCCTGTCGCACACCAGACGACTCGGGGAATTCGTGCCCAATAATGTGCGGATGAACACTATATAATCTAAGGACTCTCCACAGTGCCGCACGGTTTATGCAATCGTAAGCTTTAGAATAGTCGACAAATGCCACAGCCATGCATTGTTTGTACTCGGCATGTGCCGCGCTCAGCGAGCGCAGAGTAAAAATCGCATCAACAGTGCCTCTGTTTTTTCTGAAACCACACTGAGCCTCATGCAACTGACCATCAACCTGCGTGGAGACTCAGCTCTTACTCCCCAGCCCCCAGCAAGACCCAGCAGTTTGCTGGGGGCCGGTCACACTGGTCGCGGTAAGCGGAAACCTAACGTGGGGTGCAAATTCTAACATGCCCCCCCCTAACGTAACCGAGTGTGACCGGCTGTCGTTTTCACGTTAGGTCATGCCTAACGTGGAGTCTTACGTGGGTGCCAAATCTAACCTAACGGACCCCCGGTGTGACCGGCCTCACAGGCAGTCTTCAGGACGATGAGTTTAGAATCCACTAGGACTCCTACTGAGGTGCCAGTGCAGGTGGATTGCGTTGAGGCCGAGCATCTGCCAGCTGTACTTGACTGTTGGGGGAGTACAGCTGCCAGCTGTACTTGACTGTACTACTTGAACATGTAGCCGTGTTCAGACAACGAAGTGTGTGTGTGTGTGTGTGTGAGCGTTTGAGCGTGTGTGTGTGTGTGTGTGTGCTTGCATGTGTGCGTGTGTGTGTGTGCACGTGTGCGTGCGTGTTGTGTGTGTGTGTGTGTGTGCGTGTGTGCGTGTGTGTGCATGTGTGTGTGTGTGTGCGTGTGCATGTGTATGTGTGTGTGTGTGTGTGTGTGTGTGTGTGTGCATGTGCATGTGCATGTGTGTGTGTGTGTGTGGTGTGTGGGGGGGGGGGTGGGGGTTGGTGGGGGGCTCTTGTTTTTTTTTACTCGCAGGTGTGAACTGTTCGGTTTTGGGGTGGGAAGCAACTCGCACAACCAGCGCAGATACATCTGACTACGCAGCACCGCCACCACGCTGTATTAGCGAGGCATAGAGGGGGGGGGCGGCACCACGATTGCTGGTTGGCAGCATGGAGGGGGCATGCAACGACCACAGGCCGATCCGGCTCAAGGTCTCGCGGCAGGGACGCGATGGAGGCGTGGACCAGAGCAAAATGATGGCTTTCGACGTGCGTGCGTGGGGGGCAGCACAGCGGTTTTGGAGTTGCCATGCACGCCCACTGATCAAATCGAAATATTTCGATTTCGAGCTCAGACAGACCTCCTCCCCATCATCCTTCCCCTGCGCAGCAGGACGGCAGCTGGTCTGACTTCAGGTCCGCCGCCGCGTCCAAGCTGGGCTGGGAGTCCCTGTCTGACGGCGCCCTGGAGCTGGTGTTCGTGTGGGAGGTGTGTGCGGCGTTGCATGCTGTGCGGCGTTGCATGCATGCTGTGCATTGCCTGTCTGCTGTCCCTGCCAGGCAACCCCACCACCTCCTCTCTCCCCCAACCTGCTGCTGCTGCCATGCCAACACAGGGGTGCACGATCGATGAGCCCCCGGACCGGCTGCTGCGCGACATCCTGCGGGAAGGCGACTCGGTGGTGCTGCTGCACGCACCTGGCGCACCACCACCATCGAGTGCACCACCGTCCCCCCCAGGGGTGCCGGCGCTAGAACCAGACGCCAGCGGCGCTTCGCGCCGCCCGCTCGCGCTGTTGCAGGACACCGCAGGGCAAGGCGGCGGCGGCAACGCACGACCCACAAAGCGCGCGCCCGCCAAGCGGTCGGCGGCAAACGGTGAGTCGACACCCTCTCGCCGCGGCAGGCTCCCATCAAGCTGCCACGCCAGCGCCCAGACGTTTGCGCGGGAGCGCGCACTCTGATGCTCTCTGTGCGCCCTGGTGTGCTTGTGCAGCTTGCTGGCTGCCGATCCCCGTCCCGCAATCCGGGACCCACGCAACCGTGATGCACGCACGTTTTGACTGTCGTCTGTTTGACCCGGCCAGCAGCCCGACCTCTTGCGTGCAGGGACAGGCACACACAGGCACGCACAGAAACACACAGGCACACAGGCACACACAGGCCTCCCTCCCCTCCTGTCCCCGCTGATGCAGGCTCGTCGAAGTGCAGCTGCAAGCACAGCAGGTG
The DNA here is from genome assembly GCA_016618255.1 of Chlamydomonas sp. UWO 241. NCBI lineage: Eukaryota > Viridiplantae > Chlorophyta > Chlorophyceae > Chlamydomonadales > Chlamydomonadaceae > Chlamydomonas > Chlamydomonas priscui. The sequence goes on along the minus strand of VFSX01000391.1, from coordinate 29,617 downwards.
CATCAAGCTGTACTGTGTGTGCTGGTCCGCAAGTGAGTCGCGCGCTCACAAACAGCACATGCACGCACATGCACACACCAGGGGTTCCCTTGGAGGCCGCCAGGCTGTCGGTTTTCCTGGAGAGGGCCCCCAGGACTCCCAGGGTTTCTGGCAGAGCTCCCAGCGCTCTGCAGGCTGACATATTTTCCCGGGGGCTGCGCCCCGGAACCTCTGCTTCTTCTCCGGCTTTTCCCAACTCCCCCCCCGCTCCCCATCGGCGAACCGCCCTTTGGGCGGCCTCCTGATCGGAATCCGATCGGCTTGGAGATCCCTGGCACACACACAAAAGTGTCAAACACACACACACACACACGCTCGCACGCGCGCACGCACGCCGCTCACGCCTCCCCGACACGCAAGTCCACCCCACCCCCGTCCACCACAGCAGCACACACAGCTCTGGTGTCCAATCCGCTTTCCCTGCCAGCCCCAGTCTCAGGGTTCTCAAGGTGCCGGGCCGCGTGCCAGCACACGTCTAATCGTACGCCTGATGATGCCATGGGACGCCCAACAGACTGTTGAATTGACCAAAAGGAGTCTCCTACCGCTCCTGCCGCCAATGTTCCCCGCTCCTACCACTCCTACCGCCAATCTTCCCCGCTCTGCACGCGGCAGACGCCGCGTGCAGCGGCAAGTGCCCGTGCCGCGAGCGCGAATGTGCGCATGCACGAATGCATGCTCTCCCCACCAACACAAGTCCCTTTGCCCCCACACCCCACCCTTCCCCTGCCAGACGCCATGTGCAGCGAAGCGTGTATGTGCCGCGAGTGCGCCAACACGCCCAGCAACGCAGACTTCACCGCGCTGGCGCGCGCCAAGACTATGAAGACCAACCCGCGCGCGCTCATTGGCAAGGTGAGAGAGTGTGGGGGCGCGACAAGTGGACACAAACAGTGGGCCGGTAGAGGGTGTTTCTGAGGGGCCAAGACGATTAAGACCAACCCGCGCAAGGTGAGCGAGAGCGGAGGCGCGGCAGAGGGCACGCAGCAGTGGGCAGAGGGTGCTTATGAGGGAAAAGGCAATCAAGACCAACCCGCGCGCGTCCATCGGCAAGGTGGGTGGGGAGCGGCTTTGACTGCAGCGTTCTCGACGTCGGAGACGGCGACTGGACGTCCGCTGTGACAAGAAGAAACGCACCTCGTCTAGATTGGCTAGGGGACCGCTCGGGGGCCTTCTAGCGCCGTCAGAAAACGTAGAAAACTTGTAGCGAGTCAGTGTGGGAACCCGCCCTACATGAGGGGTCATGACTTGGGCAATGTCGATTCGGCAGAATCCTCGAGCAGTCCACGATAAGGCAAGCGAGAGTGAGGGCCCGGCAGTGGACACGAGGCAGTGCGCAGAGGGTGTGTTAGTAAGGGGCCAAGACGGGCATTAAGACCAACCCGCGCGCTTTCATCGGCAAGCTGAGGGACAGTGAAGGCGCGGCAGTGGACACGAGGCAGTGCGCAGGCATGTCCTACACGTCTAGGGGAAGTTCTGAGGGTCAGAGCCACCGCCTCACGCGCGCAGGTCGGGCAGCGCAGCGACGGCTCCAGTGATTCCCCTGCGAGCCGTATACCGCTCCGAGCCGGATTTCCCATTTTCCAGAAAACCACCCCACACTTAGTGGGTGAGGGCGTGGAGCGGTGCGTTGGAAAGCTGTTGCCGAGAGCAGCACAACGGCATGCGTTGCATGCATAACCGCTGTGTATTGTGCCTGGTGTGAGCGGTCAAAGTTGCTGGAGCCGGCAAAAAACTAATTACTAAAATCCTTCCCAGGGACCACGGCTCGCCGTCGCACGTCAACGCGGTCAAAGAACCCCCCGGCCGTGGAACTGCACTAAAATCCACGACAACAACAGAATTCCCGAGGGTCGGAGCCACCGCCCCACGCGCGCAGGGCGGGCAGCGTAGCGTTACGAAACCCCGTACTTGTTCAAGTTCACGCCTCGAGGTATCCCTACGACCCCACCACATTCACAACGCCTGAGGCGGCGCCTCAGGCGTCGTATTAACTTGCGCGGATTAGGCGGCGCCTCAGGCGCTCCGACTGCTTCAGACGCACCCAAGATCGCCTCAGGAGCCACCACCGCCTGAGGCGCACCCCGGAGCGTCTCAGACATTATGACCGCATTCACTTGCGCGGATCAGACGTCGGTATTTTGATAGAACAAGGCCGCCTACAGACGGGTGCCTACTAGGCGGCTGCCCCACGCGCGCAGGTCGGGCAAACGGTCAACGGGAGGTCGACTGTCTACGCGGTCAAAGAAACATCCTGCCAGCGAAAAAACACTAAAGCCCACGACAAAAAAAAAATGAGGGGCGGGGCCACCGCCTCACGCGCACAGGTCGGGCAGCGCAGCGACAGCGCGCCGTCGCACGTGGTCAGGTGCAGTGATCCCCCTGCAAGCCGTATACCGCTCGGGGCCGGATGTCCCATTTCCCAGGAAACCACCCCACACTTGTTCGGAGAGGGCGTCAGGGGGTGCCTTGGAAAGCTCTTGCCGAGAGCAGCACAACGACACGTGTTGCGTGAACACCCGCCATGAATTGCGCCTGGTATGAGTGGTCAATGTTGCTCGAGCCGGGGGGAAACTAACTAGGAGGAGACGGGGCATATGATTAAGGGGGTTAATTATTGAACTTGAGGATGCGGCGCCCGGCTGTCTGTCAAGAGTTCAACCTCCAGCTGTCCGACCGCTTTGGGCTGCTGGAGGCTGTGCCGCCCGAGGGCGCTGATGCCCAGGCGGAGTACAACGCGATGGCGGCTGCCATTCGCGAGGTGGCCACCAACCACCTCGCTCCACGCGGCAGCGGCCGGAGGCGCGGCTGGCAGTTCACTCTGTCGCAGCGCACCCTCCAGCTCATGGACGCCCGGCAGCGCGCGCACACGGCGTGGCTCAAGAGCAAGTCTGCTGCTGCCACACGAGAGCGCAACCGCGCCAACCGCGCGGCCGACGCAGCTGTGCAGAGAGACAGGGAGAGGTGGATCGGCGGAGGCGCAAGACATGCTACGCAACAAGAATCTGCGCCAGTTTGCGCGCGCGTGCAACAGGCTAGCGGGCCGCAGCCGCAGCCATCAGATCCCACCTGCCATGCGGGACGTCTCGGACGCGCTGCACAGCGGTCCAGACGGGGTGCTGAAGGCCATGACAGAGTCATTCAACAAGCTGTACGGCGGGGAGACCAAGCTCAGCGACGAGACCCTGAACCAGCTGGAGAACAATGTAGCTGCGTTTGAGCTCACACGCGCCACAGAGATGGACGAGGCGCACGGGCGCCCCCCTGACCTGGCTGCGACAGAGGCTTGCGTGCGAGCGTTGCGCTCGGCCGCCGCTCCAGGCGGTGACCAGCTGGACGCCGTGCTGTTGCGGTGTCCACCTGCCATCGCATGGCTCCACCGGGTCATCATCGCCGTATGGAGGTCGGGGAGAGCACCGAGGGAATGGAAGACTGCTATTATCACACCGTTATATAAGGGGAAGGGTCCGCGTGACTCCCCTGGTAACTACGGCGGTATAAGCCTTCTCTCTATTGCCGGGGAAGTGTACGCTGCCATACTCCTGCACCGCGTCTCCACGCAGGTTGATGGTCAGTTGCACGAGGCTCAGTGCGGTTTCAGAAAAAGCAGAGGTACTGTTGATGCGATTTTTACTCTTCGCTCGCTGAGCGCGGCACATGCCGAGTACAAACAATGCATGGCTGTGGCATTTGTCGACTATTCCTAAAGCTTACGATTGCATAAACCGTGCGGCACTGTGGAGAGTCCTTAGATTATATAGTGTTCATCCGCACATTATTGGGCACGAATTCCCCGAGTCGTCTGGTGTGCGACAGGGGTGCGTCATTGCTCCTGTGTTGTTCAATGTTTTTATTGACCACATAGTGAAAAAGGCGCTAGACATGATGCCAGAGGGGGCTGGCGTGTCAGTCGTGACCCGAGCCGGCGGCTCTGTGTTGTCGTCGTCGGTTGAGCGTAAAGTAATGCTGATGTATGCGGACGATTTATGTTTGTTCTCGCACGACCCAGCTCAGTTGGTGCTTATGCTGAAAATCCTTGACAAAGTGTCCTCTAGCTTTGGCATGCAAATCAACGCCGCCAAGACAGAAGTGATGATTTTGCCAGCAGATTCTGACGCGGATCTGCCCACGTTTGCGCTGACTGGTGGTGAAGTGAAGACCGTCTCTGAGTTTAAGTATCTAGGGAGTTGGATAACCCAGAGTGGTGGTGTGGAGAAGGAGATCGGTGTGCGTGTCGGTCGCGCACTGGGCGTGTTCGCGTCTTTTGATCAGATTTGGGCCAGCAAGAAGATGCAAGTGCAGTCTAAGATGCGGGTTTACAACACTTTCGTGCTTCCCCACTTTCTGTACGTCTGCGAAACATGGGCCCCTACTAAAACACAACTGACTGGATTGGAGGTCGCCCACTCTAACTGCCTTCGTCGCATTCTGGGTGTGCACTTCGTCGACCCGCACAGATTAACTTATATTCGGCAGGCATGCGACACAGAGACAATTGAGAGCCGTGTGGCAAAGCGATCAATGCAGTGGCTAGGCCATGTGATGCGCATGCCGGCTTCTTGTCTTCCTCGTACGACTTTTGACTGCACAATGGATGTGGCTCGGCAGCAAGGCCGGCCTCCAGCCTCCTCCCGACACTATTTTCCTAAGCTACTGACTCAGCTCGATTAACGGAGGCGCGTTCTCGTCGCCGAGCCCTGGACCCAGCAATGCGGCGCTGCTGGTGACGAGGATCTCCGTGCCGCTGACGAGCGGGGTAAAATACGACTGGCCCGGCTCCTGCTAGACTGCCCTCGGTGGAACACTTCAGGAGCGGCTTGCCCGGCGCTGCTATGGCTTGGGGAGTAGCCGCGGCGCTGCCACAGCCCGTGCTGGGAGACGGCCCTTATTCTCCCCCCATGCAGGACGCCATGCGGCACCGATCTCGACGAGTTGACCGACGAGCGGAGGAGCTGGAGCCCGTCAATGCATGCTGGACATTGGTCAAGATGGCTGCCCGTGGAGGCGGGCTACCATCACGGCTTCAGCGGTGGCGACCGCCGAGGCAACACAGAGTAAATTCGCTCACCAATCGCAGCGTTCGTCACCGCGCTCATCCTCGGGGTCGCTCGTCTGCCGGTGACTTGCGTTGGAAGGTCTTCAGGCAGCCTCCATGACAACTCTGTCGTCCATGCCACCCCTGGAGGGTGGGACCTGGCCATGCATGACGCATGGGGCGCCGGCTGAGCCCCATGCAAACGAGAGCTGGACAGCCATGCACTGCCAGGCGGGGACCGTTCCAGTCAGCGCCAGTCGGCTCTGCCGGCTTGACTGGCCACAAGGATACTACTGTGACCCTGAGGAAGGTCCTCTCCTATATGCTCCTTGCCAGACATGTCTCTCAGAGACCGCTGTTTGGGGTTGTCTAGCCGGCGGGAGCGGTAGTTTATCGGCCGGGAGCCGGCGGTACTCTAGTTCTTAAGTGTGCTGGAGTATCGGCGGGTGTCTCTAGTAGAAGAGTAGCCTGCTTAGCTGGAAACCCCGTGTTACTGTTACTGTTACTGTTACTGACTCAGCAGCTAGGCAAAACTAGTGGCACTCGTTCTGATTGGAAGACTTTTTCGGACACGGTGTTTGAGCATGCTCAGGATAGGGTCGGGTGGAGAGCCGTGGTGTACGGTCCGGCTGCCCCTCAGGCGCCGGCCCCTCCACCTCGGCGGTCAAGTAGATTGGCAAGCGTCACTTGACCCCCTATCCCCTAGTAGCAGTTAGGACCTATTTTGGAGGCGTCGCACAATAGCTCTCTTTTTTGCTCTGGGACTACACGTTGGCAGGCAGCCGGCTGGTGGCTACCGCCCCTCACAAGTAATTGTTAGGGCCAGAACTGGACTTGGGTCTAGGCGGTGGTACTAGGACTAGAGGTAGTCTTTGCTAGAAAGCCGATGTAACTGTAACTGTAACTGAGGATGCCAGAGCCTCCCACAGCCAGATGGGGGGGCCGCCCGAGCCGGGACCAAGGGGTAGGTTCCCCATACCATGGCCAACTTGAGCCTGGAAGGGGGGGGCATGCGCACACAGTGTGGCGGCTGTGGGAAGCTCTGGCATCCTCAGATTTAATTATGAACCCCCCTTCATAATATGCCCCCCCCCCTCCTCCTACCAACACCTTCCCAGGGGTCACTGGTCGGCTGCCGCTGCCGCAAGTCCCAGTGCATCAAGAAGTACTGCGAGTGCTTCAACGCGGGCGCGCGCTGCCACGAGGGCTGCCGCTGCACAGACTGCCAGAACGCGCCAGGGGACTACGACTATGGGTGCGCGCGATCGAGGGGGTGCGTAATCAGATAGTTTCACTGCGCGTCTCTTTCACACACACACACACACACACACAAACTCCATCCAATTCATACCGATGGAGGCGGTGCACAACACGCATACTAAGATCGTTTCACACACACACACACACAAACACACTCAATTCAATTAATAAGCGAGTGAGGCTCTGGTGGTGCACACGAGGGCTGCCGCTGTGCAGACTGCCAGAACGCGCCAGTGGACTACGACTATGGGTGAGATATGGGGCAGAAATCACTCAATCCTATGGAGCATCAATCACTGAATCCAATTAGTAATCGAGTGAAACTCTGTTGTCGCACACGAGGGCTGCCGCTGCGCAGGCTGCCAGAACGCGCCAGGGGACTACAACTACGGGTGAGCGATGGAGCCTCCATCTCTTGGAGGTGGTGCACAACACGCAGACTCAGATCGTTTCACACACACACACACACTCAATCAAATTAATAAGCGAGAGGACTCTGTTGTCGCACACGAGGGCTGCCGCTGCACAGACTGCCAGAACGCGCCAGGGGACTACAACTATGGGTGCGCGCGATCGAGGGGGTGCATAATCGGATAGTTTCACTGCGCGTCTCTTTCACACACACACACACACACACACAAACTCCATCCAATTCATACCGATGGAGGCGGTGCACAACACGCATACTAAGATCGTTTCACACACACACACACACACAAACACACTCAATTCAATTAATAAGCGAGTGAGGCTCTGGTGGTGCACACGAGGGCTGCCGCTGTGCAGACTGCCAGAACGCGCCAGTGGACTACGACTATGGGTGAGATATGGGGCAGAAATCACTCAATCCTATGGAGCATCAATCACTGAATCCAATTAGTAATTGAGTGAAACTCTGTTGTCGCACACGAGGGCTGCCGCTGCGCAGGCTGCCAGAACGCGCCAGGGGACTACGACTACGGGTGAGCGATGGGGCCTCCATCTCTTGGAGGTGGTGCACAACACGCAGACTCAGATCGTTTCACACACACACACACACTCAATCAAATTAATAAGCGAGAGGACTCTGTTGTCGCACACGAGGGCTGCCGCTGCACAGACTGCCAGAACGCGCCAGGGGACTACAACTATGGGTGCGCGCGATCGAGGGGGTGCATAATCGGATAGTTTCACTGCGCGTCTCTTTCACACACACACACACACACACACAAACTCCATCCAATTCATACCGATGGAGGCGGTGCACAACACGCATACTAAGATCGTTTCACACACACACACACACACAAACACACTCAATTCAATTAATAAGCGAGTGAGGCTCTGGTGGTGCACACGAGGGCTGCCGCTGTGCAGACTGCCAGAACGCGCCAGTGGACTACGACTATGGGTGAGATATGGGGCAGAAATCACTCAATCCTATGGAGCATCAATCACTGAATCCAATTAGTAATTGAGTGAAACTCTGTTGTCGCACACGAGGGCTGCCGCTGCGCAGGCTGCCAGAACGCGCCAGGGGACTACGACTACGGGTGAGCGATGGGGCCTCCATCTCTTGGAGGTGGTGCACAACACGCAGACTCAGATCGTTTCACACACACACACACACTCAATCAAATTAATAAGCGAGAGGACTCTGTTGTCGCACACGAGGGCTGCCGCTGCACAGACTGCCAGAACGCGCCAGGGGACTACGACTATGGGTGCGCGCGATCGAGGGGTGCATAATCGGATAGTTTCACTGCGCGTCTCTTTCACACACACACACACACACTCAATCTAATTACTAAGCGAGCGAAACTCTGAAGGCACACACGAGGGCTGCCAGAACGCGCCAGGGGACTACAACTATGGTAGAGCAATGGAGAGGGGGGGGGGGCACGACACGCATGATCAGGTCGTTTCACGTTGTCTCTCTTTCACACACAAACGCACACACACACACACACACTCCATCCAGTTAATGCCGAGAAAGATCGCCGTAGGGTAGTAGAAAGGCAAACTAGCGAGACTTGGGTGCGATGGAGGGGGTGGGTGCACGGCATGCATGGCATGCATTCCTGGGTCTGTGTCCACGCCATTCTGGGATCAAGTTGGGAGGAGGAATCAGCTTCCTGGCGATCCCCTCGCTTTTCCAAGAGGCACGGTATTCAGGGAGTTGTGGGCCTCCAAACCTAAACTGTATATAATTTACCCTCCTCCTACTCAGATCGTTACACTGTGTGTCTCTCTTCCACACACATACACATACACACACTCCATCCAATTCATAATAACCGAGTGAGGCCCTCAAGGCACAGGCGAGGTCACACGCACGCAAGTGCGCGCTCACCACCTCATCTCAACATTGAGCCCAGACACGCTGTCCCCGCATCGCAGGCCCCACCCGCCCGGGCAGCTTGGCATGGGACTGGGACTGGGCGCTGGCAGCTCCAACCAATAAATCATAGCCGAGTGAGGCCCTCAAGGCACACGCGAGGTCACACGCACGCAAGCGCGCGCCCGTCACTGAGCCCATGCACCAGTGATTTTCTTTCCGAGATTTTTAATTTATCCTTCCACAGCCGGATTTTACTTTGACCGCGTTGACCGTTGACCTCCCGTTGACCGTTTGTCCTCATACATGGGTTGTTTGAAAGCTGTCGACGTGCTCTGTCTGGCGGGCTTGTCAGACTTGCAATCCACTGGATGGGCTTAGCTGTGTTCAAGGTCAAAGTACAGCTGAATTACAGCCAAATGGCTGTGCACAGCCGGAAAGGAAATCACTGAGCCCAGACACGCTGCCCGCACCGCAGGCCCAACCCGCCCGCACAGCTTGGCATGGTACTGGGCATGCGCGCTGGCAGCAGCGACCTGTGCGTGTACGACCCCCACGCACAGGACCTCGACGCGCACGGCCCCTTTGGCGCGCTGCCTTGGCACAGGTGTGTGGGTGGGTGGGTGGGTGTCGAAGGGGGGGGGAGATCTGCGCCCGCCGCGCCGCGCTTGCGTCGAGCACGCGCGCCGCGCACGGCCCCTTTGGCGCGCTGCCCTGGCACAGGTGTGTGTGTGCGCGTGTGTGGGCGGGTTTGTTGGCGCACGGTTTGTCACCCGCCTCCAAACGGAATCCTCTCAACGATGACCAGAAACAGCCTATCTAGGTCTGCCGTGCAGAGTTCTCTGTAACGATCTCTCTCTCTCTCTCTGTGTGTGTGGGGGGGGGCTGCGCCCGCACCTGTTCATGCACGCTGTTAAAAGTACGCTGGGAAAGCCTGGCCCTCAATGACCCCCCCCCCCGCTTCCAACCGCCTGGAGCCCGCTGACCCCCTACACAGACACACGCCCCCAACCACCCCGCTCCAGCGCGCTCGACGCCGTGAACGCGCCGCTCTACGCGCTCTGCGAGGCGGCCGCAAACGACGCCGCCGCCGCTGCGCTCGACTCCGCTGCTGCCGCCGCTGCTGCTGCTGCCAGCGACCGCGACCGCCCGCCCTGGGCGCCGCCCGCCCTCGCTCCGACGGACAGCATCGGGTCGACAGACGGCGCGGACGCGACAACGGGCGCCGGCGGCAGTGGTGGCGGCGGCAGCGACGGCGGCGCGTACGCCCCTGCGGGCACCGGCAGCAGCGATGGCGGTGGCAGCGGCGGCGGCGCGCGGCGCGACGCGTGCGGCCCCGCGGGCGGCGGCGGCAGCGGTGGCGGCGGCGGCAGCGGCGGCGGCGCGTGGCGCGACGCGCGGCGCGGCTCCCCTGTGGGCGACGGACCGTTGGGCCTGCAGGCGCGCGGCTCTGTCACCGCGCTCCCCCGCGCCGCCCAGGTGTCCCGGCCAGCGCCACAGATCAAGGCCGAGGAGGGCGCGGCGGGGCGGCCCGCCCCCGGCTACGACGAGTACTACTACGACCACTCACAGCAGCAGCCCGGCGACCCCTACCTCGACCACCCGCAGCAGCAGCCCGGCAGCGGGCCCGGCCACGCCGCCACTGCCTCGGTGGTGGTGCAGCACGCAGGGCAGCAGCCTGGCAGCCATGCGGACGCGTGGGGGCTGGCGCCACTTCAGGGGCGGCAGCAGGGGCAGCAGCAGTACTTACAGGGGCAGCAGCAGTTGCAGCAGCACGTGCAGCAGCAGGTGCACCAGCAGCAGGGGCAGTATGTGCAGCAGTGCGTGCAGCAGCAGGCGGGCGGCAGCTGCCTGGCAGCTGCCACCCCCCGCTCCACACACGGCAAGGCGGCGCAGCACGGCAACCTGTCAGCTGCGCCCACCGACATGAGGCAGCAGCTCGCGGCAGCCGGGGGCGCCATCGCGGTGGGGGGGTACGCGCAGCAGCCAGGGGCGTCGCCGCGCAAGGCGCCGCGGGCGGGCCGCCGCGAGAGTGACGAGACCCTCGTGTACGGGAGCGGCACAGGCGCGTCCGCGTATGCCAACTGATTTGACACGGGGAGGGGGCCGGGACAGCACGGCGCAGGGGGCGTCGCCGCGCAAGGCGCCGCGGGTGGCCGCCGCAAGAGTGACGAGACCCTCGTGTACGGGGGCGGCGCAGGCGCGCCCACGTGTGCCAACTGATTTGGCACGCGTGGGTGGGCGGGTGGGGAGGAGGCCGGGGACAGCACAGCACAGCACAGGACGCAGACCAAGGGGGCACACGCACGCACACGTGAGATCATGAAGGCCGAGCACACAGGACAGCAACTCTAGCGGGGCGCCGCCGACTAGGCAGGGAGTCGCTTTTCCTCAGCGGCCACCGTCGCCGCTTTCTCAAATCGCCGTTTAGGCACCAGGACATGTTTTTAGACACTATCACTGGCTAAGGACGTTGCCGCTTTCTCATCGCCGTTTAGTAGGCACAGGACGCCTTTAGAGGTGTCCCTGACTGTAACATCCATCATCATCTAGACACTACCATTGGCTAAGGACGCGCAACATAATACGACGCGGAACAGACTAGGACTCATATCAGACTAGGTCAGAACAGGACTCGGGACTGGGCGGGCAGAAGAACAGAGTACGACTCTGAACATACCTAGGACAGTCCGGACTCTGGACAGGCTAGGAATCTGGACAGGCTAGGAATCTGATGAGACTAGGTCAGAAAGGACTGCACAGAGCCTTCTGCTGGTCAGAACACAGGCAGCTTCATGAGTCGAGATGTCAGAATCAGGGTACAACTACTAGTGGGAAACGGGTCAGAACAGAACAGATCCATTCAGCCACCCACTGAGTGCAACCAACACACATGCTACGCTTCATGAGTCGGGATGTCAGGGAGCAGGGACACATGAGTCAGAAGTGTAGATCCCCATGCAGCCATGAAGTGCAACCAGGACAAGGGTGCTCAGGGGTAGGAGTGGGACACGAGCCAGCATAGGAGTAGATCCATTCAGCCACCCCACAGTGTAATCAACACCAGTGCTCCGACGTTCGTCTCTAAACCTGCCTAAGGGAGCTCTGCTGCGTGTCTCTCATCTGCTGCTGTCCGTGTGCCTGCTGCCCCGTCACGTCAACCCCCCCTCCTGAGCCCCGCGCTGCGCCGTGCCTAGCCGTTCACGTCAAGGCAGACCTTGATGTTCATCGCGGCCAGCTCAGTCGCCAGGTACTTGAACACGTACGGCATCGCGACGCGCTCAATGTGCTTGCCAGAGCGGTCGCACACGGGGCAGATCACGCGCGCGGTCGCGCCGCGCCCGTCACCGCCAGCCATCATCATGCCCTGCGCGTGTGCGTGCGTGTGTGTGTATGGGAGGGAGGGCCCAAGGCTGCAGGCACGTGCGTGTGCTCGCACGCGCGGTGTGTGTGTGTACACGTGTGTGATGTGCGCCATCTCTCTCTGTGCTGTGCGGTTGTGCGCGTGTGTGCGCACACGCGCAGGTGCGTGCCACCAATCCCTAATTCCTCCCCTGCTAGACTCGTGATGCCCCCTCCCCCTAACTGGCAATACTAGCTCCACCGCACACCTGCATGACGCTAGACGCCGCGTGCGGCATGTTGAGCGGCGCGATCACGCTCCCGCACTTGGCGCAAACGTCCATGACAGAGTAGTCGGAGCACGCGTGAAGGCGGTCGTGGAGGAGGTACGCAGCGCCGTGCGCGAGCAGCGAGTCGCGCTCCATCTCGCCGAGGCGGATGCCGCCGCCAAACTTGCGGCCCTGCGTGGATGCATGTGTGTTTGTGTGTGTGCGTATGTATGTGTGCGCCGTGTGCGAGCAGGGAGTCGCGCTCCATCTCGCCGAGGCGGATGCCTCTGCCAAACTTGCGGCCCTGCGTGTGCGTGCGTGTGTGTGTGTGTGTGCGTGTGTGTGCGTGCGTGTGTGTGTGTGTGGTCGATTTTACAGTCTTGTGTGTGTGCGTGTGTGCGTGTGCGTGTGTGCGTGTGTGTGCGTGCGTGTGTGCGTGTGTGCGTGTGTGTGTGTGTGCATGTGCGTGTGTGTGTGTGTGTGTATGTGCGTGCGCGCGCGAGCAGCGAGTCGCGCTCCATCTCGCCGAGGCGGATACCGCCGCCAAACTTGCGACCCTGCGTGTGCGTGTGTGTGTGTGTGCATGTGTGTGTGTGCGTGTGTGCGTGTGTGTTTATATGTGTGTGTGTGCGTTTGTGTGTCGTGCGCGAGCAGCGAGTTGCGCTCCATCTCGCTGAGGCGGATGCCGCCTCCAAAGTTGCTGCCCTGCGTGTGTGTGCGTGCGTGTGCGTGTCGGAGGGGGGGGGGGCGGGGGGGCACCATCCCACCCCTCCCCCTTCTCTTTCTCTTTTTCTTCCCCCTCTTCCCCCTCTTCCTCTCCCTCCTCCCTCTCTCTTCATCTCCCATCAGACCCACCTTGATCGGCTGCTTCGTGAGCTGGTTGTTCGGCCCCGTCGACCGGACCTGGAACTTGTCGCTGACCATGTGGAACCCTCCCTCTCCTCTTCTTTCTCTCCTTCTTCTGCATCTCTTCTGTCTTTCTCCCTTCTACTTCTCACCCTCTCATCCCCCATCAGACCTACCTTGATAGGCTGCTTGGTGAGCCTGTTGTTCGGCCCAGTTGACCGGACCTGGAACTTGTCGCTGACCATGCGGCCCCCTCCCCCTCTTCTTTCTTTTTATCCCTTTTCTTTTCTTCGTCTCTCCCTTCTCCCTCTCTCGTCAGACCCCATCTGACCCACCTTGATGGGTTGCTTCGTCAGCTGGTTGTTTGGCCCCGTCGACCTGACCTGGAACTTGTCGCTGACCATGTGCCTCAGCCGCTGGTAGTACACCAGCCCCACAAAGATGTCGCACGTCATCTCCTGCCCAGTCATACCGCTGATCATCGTCTCGGTCCCGTGTCGCGAGAACCCGGCCGCCTCCAGCTGCTCCGCAAACATCTGCGGGTGCGGGTGGAGGGTGGTTGGAAGGTGGCTGGAGTGCGGCTGGAAGGCGGTGGGAAGGTGGTTGGGATGGGGTGGGTTGGGTCATGCCGCTGACAATAGTCTCGCTCCTGTGCTGGTTGTTCAGGTTCAGAATTTTAGGGTTCAGGTTCTAGAGTCAAGGTTCAAGGTAAAGGTTCAAGGTCAAGGTCAAGGTTCAAGTCAAGGACAAGGTTCAAGGTCAAGGTCAAGGTCAAGGTTCAAGGTCAAGGTTCAAGTCAAGGTTCAAGATCAAGGTCAAGGTTTCAGGGTTTCGACTTGTTGCAGGTTGTTGCAGGTTGCAGGTCAAGGTTTCAGGGTTTCGACTTGTTGCAGGGTGGACCCTCCAGTTTTCCCCACAAACATACCCTCTCCCCCTCCTCCCCCATTCACCGCAACAAACACGCACGCAGACACACACACACACACTCACACACACACACACACGCGCACACACACACACACACACACACACACACACGTGCGCACGCACCTCAGCCGGCTTCCCCGGCTTCCCGTCGATCCGTGCAAACGGTGTCGCACGCACACACGCACACACACACACACACACATACACGCACACAGACGCCCACCCACCCACCCACCCACGCACGCGCACGCACCTCCGCCGGCTTCCCGGGCTTCCCGTCGCTCCGTGCAAACGGCGTCGAGTCCTGGAACTTGCCGCGCAGCGCGCCCGCCGTTCCTCCCATCGACTCGACACACGCACGCACGCACACACACAAACACACACACGCACACAAACACACACACACAAACACACGCCACACACACATACAAACACACACCCTCACACGCACCTCGGCCGGCTTCCCGGGCTTCCCGTCGCTCCGTGCAAATGCAAACGGCATTGCCGACACACACACACACACACGCACACACACACACACACACACACGCCCTCACACACACCCTCACACGCACCTCGGCCGGCTTCCTGGGCTTCCCGTCGCTCCGTGCAAAAGGTGTGGAGTCCTGGAACTTGCTGCGCAGCGCGCCCGCCTTGGCCCCCATTCGACTCGGCACACACACACACACACACACACCACACACGCACGCGCACGCACCTCAGCCGGCTTCCCGGGCTTCCCGTCGCTCCGTGCAAACGGCGTCGAGTCCTGGAACTCGCCGCGCAGCGCGCCCGCCTTTCCTCCCATCGACTCAATAAGCATCCCGATTGTCATGCGCGACGGGAACGCGTGCGGGTTGATGATGAGGTCCGGGCGCATGCCGGTGCGCTGCAGAGTCGGGCAGAGGGGAGGGGATCAGCGAGGGCTTACAGCGTATACGGGGTGGAGCAACAAGTGTGAGCAGCAGTAGCAGCAGCAGCAGCAGCAGCAGCAAATACACACACGCACACACACGCGCGCTGAACACGCTAACATATGCATCAGACGGACTGCACCCCTCCTCCCCCCCCCACACACGTACGCACCTTTGCATACGGCATGCCAACGTCCGGCCACACACACACACACACACACACATACACAACCAACCAACCAACCAACCAACCATTACATGAGGCCGTCCGCATGCACCAGCAATACCTGTACTACTAACAGCAGTACACCCCGGCACACATACACACACACACTCTCTCACACACACACACACGCACACACACGATCACACGCACGCACACGCACGCACACACCTGTGCGTACGGCATGTCGACGTCCGGCCACTGGATCGACAGCACGCCCTTCTGCCCGTGCCGCGACGCAAACTTGTCGCCTGGAACCGGGCTTCGGTTGATGCGCAGCTTAACGTTGGCCTATGTGTGTGTGTGCGTGCGTGCGTGCGTGTGAGTGTGCGTGTGTGTGTGTGCGCGTGCACGTGTGCGGCAGTGGTGCAGAAAGCCGTGCCGCGACGCAAACTTGTCGCCCGGCACCAGGTTTTGGTTGATGCACAGATTATTGTTGGCCTGTGTGTGTGTGTGTGTGTGTGTGAGTGTGCGTGTGTGTGTGAATGTGTGTGTGTGTGTGTGTGCGTGTGCACGTGTGCGTCAGCGGTGGAGAAAGCCGCAACGCGTTTACATGCGTCACATGGGAGGGCCGTTTGGCGGGACGTCCACGTTGTACCAGAGCGCGGAGCGCGACGCGCTTTTGTGTGAATAGTGTGAAAATCAGCTATTTTCACACTTTTGCGTCACAAGATCGACCCCAATCGCTCCAAAGCGGCCTTGCGGGAGGTGTTCCGCGTCACAAGACCGCCATCACGCCAATTTTTTTCTGCATCACTGGTGTTTGTGTGTGTGTGTGTGTGTTTATTAGCACATGTGGCTGGTCACCCGCAGGCGAACGAACTTGAGATATCATGTTCCTAGACTCCTCCTTAAACGATTTCTGGGGGGTGCATGCGCACCGACAGGAGCCGCAATCCAGGCTGCCCTAGCGGTGGGGGCTGGTGAGAGGAAGGGTGGGTATTTTTCCTCTCCAGGAGCTAATAATCGACCGACACCCCTCCAACCTGCCCTAGATCTCAACACACTCAAGACAAGGCTCGTCCCCAGTCATTTTGTTTTGGGCTCCTGGGAGCCATTGGGAGCCATTTGGCTACTGACAATCCCATCAGATAGAGCTCGTCAAGAGCTTCACAATTACCTGTACATGATGGTCAATGGTCACCGCTTAGGTAGCGATCAAGGCGGCCAACGGGACGTTGGTCCGCACGCCGGCTCCCAGAAAACAAATAAAAGAATTGAAAACCAAATTACTGATGTTATACAAGGCTGATCCATAAAGCCCCTAGCCAGCGAGATGCCGCCAAACATCGCCACAAGGCAGTGATTTCCTTTTCAGGACTTTTAATTAATTATTCCACAGCCGGATTTTGCTTTGACCGCTTTGACCGTCGACCCCCCGTTGACCGTTTGTCCTCATATGTGGGTCACTTGAAAGCTGTTGACAAGCTCTGTCTGGCGGGCTTGTCAGACTTAAAATCCACTGGATGGGTTGAGCTGTGCAAGGCCAAGGAACAGCCGGAATACAGCCAAATGGCTGTGGAGAGCCCAAAAGGAAATCACTGCCACCAGGTGGGTGGGCAGCGTGCAGGAGCCCCCCACACCTGCTGCCGCTTCCCGCCCGCCGCCTTGGACCCGTCCTTTGTGCCGATCAGTGTGACTGACTCAACGATCGCAATCTCCTCTCCCTGTGGACAGAACAGGGTGGGTGGGTGCATCAGAGAGAGAGCAGAACAGCAGAGCGGGCGGGAGAGCGGGGCAGCGGGAGAGTGGGAGAGTGGGAGAGAGGGAGAGAGGGAGAGAGGAGAGAGGGAGAGGGAGAGAGGGAGAGGGAGAGAGGGAGAGAGGAGAGAGGGAGAGAGGGAGAGAGGGAGAGAGGGAGAGAAAGAGAGAGGGAGAGAGGGAGAGAGGGGGTGGGGAGAGAGGGAGAGAGGGAAGGGAGAGAGGGAGAGAAAGAGAGCAGGGGTGAGAACGAGACACACACGAGGGACCCGAGGCCACCAGCCCCACCAGCCCCACCAGCCAGAACACCACATCATCACCCACCTTCAGTTTGTGCGCCTTGTATCGCCCTGTGACCTCGTCCTTGGTCGTGTAGATGTTCTGGCCCGGCCAGATGATGGCCCCGACGTGCGGCAGGCCGTCGGCGTCTATCCGCTCGTACTCTTTGTGGTCGCGCTGCGTGTGTGTGTGTGTGTGTGTGTGTGTGCATGTGTGTAGTTACAGTTACATTGGCTTTCCAGCTGGGGCTCGATTAACGGAGGCACGTTCTCGTCGCCGAGCCCTGGACCCAGCAATGCGGCGCTGCTGGTGACGAGGATCTCCGTGCCGCTGACGAGCGGGGTAAAATACGACTGGCCTGGCTCCTGCTAGACTGCCCCTCGGTGGAACACTTCAGGAGCGGCTTGCCCGGCGCTGCCATGGCTTGGCGAGTAGCCGCGGCGCTGCCGCGGCCCGTGCTGGGAGACGGCCCTTATCCTCCCCCCATGCAGGACGCCATGCGGCACCGATCTCGACGAGTTGATCGACGAGCGGAGGAGCTGGCGCCCGTCAATGCATGCTGGACATCGGTCAAGATGGCTGCTCGTGGGGGCGAGCTACCATCAGGGCTTCAGCGGTGGTGACCGCCGAGGCAACAACAGAGTTTATCCGCTTCACCATCGCAGCGTTTGTCACCGCGCTCACCCTCGGGGGCACTCGTCTGCCGGTGACTGGCGTCGGCATTGGTCTTCAGGCAGCCTGCCATGACGACTCTGTTTGCCCAGGCCCCCCTGGAGGGTGGGACCTGGCCATGCATGACGCATGGGGCGCAGGCAGAGCCCCATGCATGGAGTTGGACAACCATGCACCATGCCAGGCGGGGACTTTTCTGCTTCAGCGCCGCCAGTCGGCACAGCCGGCGTGGTTGGCCTCAAAGGCCAGGAGGAGGACGGTCCTTTCCTATACGCTCCTTGCCAGACATGTCCCTCAGGGACTTGTTTGGGTCTACACTAGCCGGCGGGAGCGGTAGTCTAGACGGCAGGTTACCGGCTGGTGGCTATCGTCCTTCACAGGGCGGTGGCACTAGGACTAGTGTTGTCTTAGCTGGAATGCCATGTAACTGTAACTGTAACTGGCTTTCCAGCAAAGACTACCTCTAGTCCTAGTACCACCGCCTAGACCCAAGTCCAGTTCTGGCCCTAACAATTACTTGTGAGGGGCGGTAGCCACCAGCCGGCTGCCTGCCAACGTGTAGTCCCAGAGCAAAAAGGATAGCTATTGTGCGACGCCTCCAAAATAGGTCCTAACTGCTTCTAGGGGATAGGGGGTCAAGTGGCGCTTGCCAATCTACTTGACCGCCGTGGTGGAGGGGCCGGCGCCTGAGGGGCAGCCGGACCGTACACCACGGCTCTCCACCCGACCCTATCCTGAGCACGCTCAAACACCGTGTCCGAAAAAGTCTTCCAATCAGAACGAGTGCCACTAGTTTTCGCCTAGCTGCTGAATCAGTAGCTTAAGAAAATAGTGTCGGGAGGAGGCTGCCGAGCCACATCCATTGTGCAGTCAAAAGTCGTACGAGGAAAGACGAGAAGCCGGCATGCGCATCACATGGCCTAGCCACTGCATTGATCGCTTTGCCACAAGGCTCTCAATTAGCTCAGTGTCGCACGCCTGCCGAATATAAATTAATCTGTGCCGGTCGACGAAGCGCACACCCAGAATGCGATGAAGGCAGTTAGAGTGGGCAACCTCCAATCCAGTCAGTTGTGTTTTAGTAGGGGCCCATGTTTCGCAGCCGTACAGAAAGTGGGGAAGCACGAAAGTGTTGTAAACCCGCATCTTAGACTGCACTTGCATCTTCTTGATGGCCCAAATCTTATCAAAAGAACGCAAACACGCCCAGCGCGCGACCGACACGCACACCGATCTCCTTTTCCACACCACCACTCTGGGTTATCCAACTCCCGAGATACTTAAAAGCAGAGACGGTCTTCACTTCACCACCAGTCAGCGCAAACGTGGGCAGATCCGCGTCAGAATCTGCTGGCAAAATCATCACTTCTGTCTTGGCGGCGTTGATTCGCATGCCAAAGCTAGAGGACACTTTGTCAAGGATTTTCAGCATAAGCGCCAACTGAGCTGGGTCGTGCGAGAACAAACATAAATCGTCGGCATACATCAGCATTACTATGCGCTCAACCGACGACGACAACACAGAGCCGCTGGCTCGGTCACGACTGACACGCCAGCCCCCTCTGGCATCATGTCTAGCGCCTTTTTCACTATGTGGTCAATAAACACATTGAACAACACAGGAGCAATGACGCACCCCTGTCGCACACCAGACGACACGGGGAATTCGTGCCCAATTTTCCCAGCCAGCCGCACGGCAGCTGCGGTGTTGGTGTGAAGATCCTCCAACAGATCAGTAATGTGCGGATGAACACTATATACTCTAAGGACTCTCCACAGTGCCGCACGGTTTA
>VFSX01000391.1:0-7500 GCA_016618255.1 Chlamydomonas sp. UWO 241 | reverse complement strand
CCTGCCAGCAGTTTCAGATATGTGCACCCAGATGCCATTCCCAACCGCCGCGTTCCACACACAACGCACAGACAAACACAGTGAATCTGCCTTGCTCCCCCTCTCCTCTTTCAGGTCGATCATCTCAGTCGTATACAGCAGCCGGGCGCGCGGACGCACACACACCCAATCATACGCACACACAATCATACGCGCACACACACACACACACACACAGTGAACCTGCCTTGCTCCCCTTCTCCTCTTTTAAGTCGATCATCTCAGTCTTGTACAGCAGCCCGTGCGCAAAGCCGCGGTCGACCGACGACTTGTTCAGGATCATCGCATCTTCCATGTCGTAGCTGCAAACACAGCATCAGGGGATGTTGGTGGGGTTGGGGTAGCAGGGAGTGTGTGTGGCTTGTTGGGGCTTCTTTCGTAGCTCCACCTTTTGACCTGCTGTAGCACTGCTGAGTCAAGCTAGTCCGCTTGCAAGGCTGTATCAAAGCATCAGCATCAGCCAGACCACCCGGCAACGGCCGCATTTGCCCCGTTTGGGTACCTTGTTTTAAGATCCTACAGGGCGTTGCTTCATCATTCCTCATCGCAGTCTTTAGTTTCAGGGCTAAGGGTTTTAGGGTTTTAGGGTTTCAAACCCTGAACCCAAAACCCTAAACCCTAAAAACCCTAAATCCTAAACCCTTAAACTCGCATAATCGTTTTGTTAGCGCGACAACTCTTTGGCGAGTCTGCCAGCGAGTCTGCCACCCACCCCGTGTGCGCGAGCACCGCGACGACCGCGTTTGCCCCGTTTGGGTACACGTCGATGTGGTACTCGTTGTACTTGTGCATTGCTAGTCTGGACATCACGAGTTCTTATCACATTCTGTGCGACGCCAATAGTGGACCCACTCAGAGAAAATGCCACAATGCCACCCACCCCGTGTGTGCCAGCACCGCGACGACCGCGTTTGCCCCGTCTAGGAACACTCTTTTTAAGGCCTTGCTAATCTGGACATAGGATTCCATATGACACAGTCGCATGTGTACAGGCTTCCTTGGCGTTAACTCGGAGACTGCCCCCCACCCCGTGTGCGCGAGCACCGCGACGGCGTACGCGTGAATGTGGTACGATGTGGTACTTGTTGTTCTTGTGCGTTGCTAACCTGGACATAACGAGTCCTTTTTACAGTCTGACGCCAATAGTGGAGCCACTCAGAGAAAATGCCACGCTGCCACCCACCCCGTGTGCGCAAGCACCGCGACGACCGCGTTTGCCCCGTTTGGGTACTCGTCGATGTGGTACTCGTTGTACTTGTGCGTGCGGCAGATTGGCGTCTGCGGGTTCTGGATCCGGTACATCTTGGTGTCGGTGCGGTGCGCGAGGAACGCCTGGCACGGCGTGCCCATCGTCTGCTTCGCCATCTGCGTGTGTGTGTGTGTGTGTGTTTTAGGGTGGGGATTGGTTGGTTGGTTGGTTGTGTGTGTGTGTGTGTGTGTGTCACTGGTACACAATCGCCCACTGGCTACCCACTGGCACTGGTACCAACCTGGCACTGGTACATGTTTCGCGGTGACTGGTTGTAGTCGCTGTAGGGCGTCATCGACGCGACAACCGACAGCATCGCGCCCGCGTGCGTCTCCGAGTGCGTGAACCCCATGCCCGGGGAGCCGTTGTGCCCGCCGTCGGGGCACGCAACCGCCATGAAGTTCTGCTCCAGCGTGCCGATGAGCTCGAGCGCGCCCGTCGCCTGCTGGCGCACAGGCCTTTTGGGGGGGACACAGGCGCAAGAGAGGGGTGGAGGGGCGTCAGCATCTAGATGGATCGCGCCTGGAGGCCAAGGGGGGGGGCACGCGACGGCCATGCAGTTCTGCCTCGGGCGTGCGGATCGCTCGCTGGTGCACAAGCCTCTTGGGATGGAGGGAGGATGGGGGGATGAGGGAGTGCAGGGTGTCAGCATCTAGGTGGATCATGCCTGGAGACCGGGGGAGAGGGGGGGGAGGGGGGGGCACGCGACGGCCATGCAGTTCTGCCTCGGGCGTGCGGATCGCTCGCTGGTGCACAAGCCTCTTGGGATAGAGGGAGGATGGGGGGATGAGGGAGTGCAGGGTGTCAGCATCTAGGTGGATCATGCCTGGAGACCGGGGGAGAGGGGGGGGGGAGGGGGGTACGCGACGGCCATGCAGTTCTGCTCAAGCGTGCCGATGAGCTCGAGCGCGCCCGTCGCCTGCTGGCACACAGGTCTTGTGGGGTGAACACAGGCACAAGAGAGGGGGTGGGTGGGGGTCAGCATCTTGGTGGATCACGCCTGGAGACCGGGGGGGGGGGCACGCGACGGCCATGCAGTTCTGCTCGAGCGTGCCGATGAGCTTGAGCGCGCCCGTCGCCTGCGTGGAGATACTATCTCCCAAGTCACACTCTCTCCCTAGGGCTTCCCTTGGGTCCTGGGGAGGTTCAAACCTCAAACGGTTTGATTGACCAATCATGCGAATCAGGTCAACCAAACAGGACCATGATGAATAAAGGGCGATGATGGACAAGCTCTCACCGCATCATGCGCGCCGCCTGCGTGAAGAGGAACAGCCCGGGGTAGGGGCCGCCCTGCTCGGGGAGGATGAGCGCGCACTCCTGTGCGGGAGGGAGGGAGGGAGGGGGAGGAGGTGTGTGTGTGTGTGGGGGGGGGGGTACGTAGGCACGATGGGACAGGCCTGTGAGGCAAAGGGAGGGAGATGTGGGAGAGGGGCAGGGATGTGCGTGTGTGTGTGTGTGTGTATGCGTGTGCGTGTGTGTGTGTGTGTGTGTGTGTGTGT
This sequence comes from Chlamydomonas sp. UWO 241, assembly GCA_016618255.1. Taxonomy (NCBI): domain Eukaryota; kingdom Viridiplantae; phylum Chlorophyta; class Chlorophyceae; order Chlamydomonadales; family Chlamydomonadaceae; genus Chlamydomonas; species Chlamydomonas priscui. The sequence goes on along the minus strand of VFSX01000391.1, from coordinate 4,710 downwards.
GTGCGTGTGCGTGTGCGTGCATTGCTTTAGACAGGTCTGCTCTGTAAGGATGGGCGCGCACTCCTGTACAGCACGAACGGGAGAGGAAGAGGGAGGGAGAAGGGGGGGGCGTTATGCACGATGGGACAGGCCTGCGAAGGATACGCGAGAAGGATAAGAAAGACGCACACGCAAAAGAACATGCACACACACACACACACATACGCACACACCAGGTGCGGTGGCACGTGCTCCTCCCCTGGGCGAAGGCTGTCGAGCAGCTCGGGCTCCGCTGGTGACCCCGTGGCGATCGCGTGCACGGCAGCCTACATGAGAGGGGACGGGGGGAGGGGGGCAGGGGGGAGTTTGGAGGGGGTTGGTCGAGGGGCTCGTGAGGCGTCAGGGATGGATGCGCCCGTCATCACACACACACACACACACACACACACACTCACCCACACCCACACGCACGCACACACACACACACACACACGCGCGCCTTGATCGCGCGTAGCCGCGCCACAACCGTCGGCGCGGACTCCGCGCGCATGGTCCCCACGATGCGCCCGTCCTCACACACACACACACATGCACACACATGCACACGCACACGCGGAGAGAAATGAAGAGAGAGAGAGACAACGGGTCATGGGTTTAGGGTTTAAAATCGTTACATACCACCCCCCTCACACACATACCTTGATAGCGCGTAGCCGTGCGACCACAGTCGGCGCCGACTCCGCGCGCAGGCTCCCCACGATTCGCCCATCAAGCATGACCGAGAGGTAGGCGGGCGGCGGGGGAGGGTTTGTCGCGGGCGCAACTGGGGTCATGCCGAGCGCCGCGAGCACGCCGACGATGCAGGTGTCGGTCTCCTGTGTGTGTGTGTGTGTGTGTGTGTGTGCGTGTGTGTATGTGCGTGTGTGGGGGGGGGGAGTGAGCGCGACTGGGGACATGCCGAGCGCGGCGAGCACGCCCACGATGCAGGTGTCGGTCTCCTGTGAGTGTGCATGTGTGTGTGTGTGTGTGTGTGCGTGTGTGTGTGTGTGTCTGTGCGTGTGTTTGTGTGCGTTGTGTGTGTGTGTGTGTGTGTGTGTGTGTGTGTGGAGGGATGGAGGGAGTGGGCGCGACTGGGGTCATGCCGAGCGCCGCAAGCACGCCCACGATGCAGGTGTCGGTCTCCTGCGTGTGTGTGTGTGTGTGTGCGTGTGTGCGTGTGTGTGGGGGGGAGTGGGCGCGACAGGGGTCATGCCGAGCGCGGCGAGCACGCCCACGATGCAGGTGTCGGTCATCTGTGGGAGTGTGTGTGTGTGTGTGGTGGTCGATTTTACAGTCTTGTTGGACGCCTTTAATGGCGTATTAGACTTATGCTTGCGCACTCAATCCCTGAGGCAGGCAGATACTATCACCCGCACTAGTCCACTGAGTGGCTACACATTGACTGTGTCCATCCCACTAGCTCTAGTACATCTGGTCGCGCCATGCGTCTCAGTTCGGGCAGCCAGCCTGGCCACCCTCACCCTCCTCCGTTCATCATGTGGCGCACGCCCGACATGCCGCCAGCCTCCATGCATGGTGCTTGCGCTGCGAGGGCGCTTGCTGCCAGTGCACCTCCGTCGTCATGTGTCTCATGCAAGTAAGATTCGCCCTGCATGGAGAGACCCTCCATGCAGGTCACTGAAGTGCCCCGCGATTCGTGCCATAGCTGCAATCCGTAGGCCGAAGCCGTCGCCGCAGCCGATGTAAGTAGCCGTGGCCGATGCAGGTGCAGATGCCCTGAGGGCGGACGTTTAGCCTATGCGATGTGAGTGCAGATGCAGGATGTCCCTAGCCGTAGCCGAAGCCTTAGCCGATGTCAATCAATAGCCGATGCCCAAAGCCGGTGCCCTGGCTGTAGCGTAGCTGCAGCCTCTGCCCGGTGCCGGTGCCCGTGGCTGCATGGGGGTACCGACGATGGCGGCGCCGACTCCTGCCAGCAGCCCGCCCTCCGTCCGCGCATGCCTCGCAGTTGCCTGCCGTATGACGCCGTGCCTCAAACAGCCACTAGCGCTCTGGATCAGGGCAAATCGGCGACATAGCCGATTTTCCAAAACCCAGAGTCGCTCAAGCTGCAGCAGCACCCTGTCAGCCCAGTTGGTCCACCATTGGCAGCGTCGGGGCGGGGGCCCCCGACGATTTTGACACCACTTGAAGTTTTAGTGTGTGTGTGTGTGTGTGGTCGATTTTGCAGTCCACCGGATGCCTATGTTGGCGGAATAGACCCATGTGTGTGCGTTTGTGTGAGGAGTGGCACACACACACACACACACACCTGCGGCTCCTCTGGCCCGTGCGTGATGATCCGGAATGCACACAGACACAGACACACACACACACACACACACACACACACGTGCCAAACATACACACACACACACACACACACGCACCAACACACACATACACACACACAAGCGCGCGCACACACACACACACACACACACACCTGTGGCTCCTCTGGGCCATGCGTGATGATCTGGCACGCTGCTGTGAAGTGGTTGAGCAGCCCGCACGGCGACCCATCGGGAGTGTGCACCGGGCACATGAAGCCCCACGACTCCGGGAGCAGCTTGCGCACGGTCTGCGTGTGTATGCGTGTGTGTGTGCGTGTGAACCGGGCACATAAAGCCCCAGGACTCGGGGAGCAGCTTGCGCAAGGTCTGCGTGTGTGTGTGCGTGTGTGTGTGCGTGTGTGCGTGTGTGCGTGTGTGCGTGTGTGTGTGTGTGCATGCGCGTGTGTGCCGGACACATGAAGCCCCAGGACTCGGGGAGCAGCTTGCGCACGGTCTGCTTGTGTGTGTGTGTGTCTGTGTGCATGTGTGTGTGTGTGTGCACCGGGCACATGATGTCCCAAGTCTCGGGGAGCAGCTTGCGCACGGTCTGCGTGTGTGTGTGTGTCTGTGTGCATGTGTGTGTGTGTGTGCACCGGGCACATGAAGTCCCAAGACTCGGGGAGCAGCTTGCGCACGGTCTGCGTGTGTGTGTGTGTCTGTGTGCATGTGTGTGTGTGTGTGCACCGGGCACATGAAGTCCCAAGACTCGGGGAGCAGCTTGCGCACGGTCTGCGTGTGTGTGTGTGTCTGTGTGCATGTGTGTGTGTGTGTGTGCACCGGGCACATGAAGCCCCAAGACTCGGGGAGCAGCTTGCGCACGGTCTGCGTGTGTGTTTGTGTCTGTGTGCATGTGTGTGTGTGTGTGTACGTGCACCGGGCACATGAAGCCCCAAGACTCGGGGAGCAGCTTGCGCACGGTCTGCGTGTGTGTGTGTGTGTCTGCGTGCATGTGTGTGTGTGTGTGTGTGCACCGGGCACATGAAGTCCCAAGACTCGGGGAGCAGCTTGCGCACGGTCTGCGTGTGTGTGTGTCTGTGTGCATGTGTGTGTGTGTGTGTGTGTGCGCACCGGGCACATGAAGCCCCAAGACTCGGGGAGCAGCTTGCGCACGGTCTGCGTGTGTGTGTGTCTGTGTGCGCGTGTGTGTGTGTGTGCACCGGGCACATGAAGCCCCAAGACTCGGGGAGCAGCTTGCGCACGGTCTGCGTGTGTGTGCGTGTTTGTGTGTGTGTATGTGCACCGGGCACATGAACCCCAGAACTCGGGGAGCAGCTTGCGAACCATCTGCGTGTGGTAGTGGGGAGAGGAGGGGTAAGGGGGGGGGGCATGTGTGTGTGCTCTTGCGTGCGTGCTTGTGTTCTTGTGCGGCGAGAGCCGTAAACCAGGATGCCTAACAGTGGGATCTGCAACGAATACCTCTGCGTGTGTGTGCGCTGTGTGTGCGTGCGGGTGTGTGTTTGTGTGCTGTGTGGTCCGCGTGTGTCGGGGTGGGGCGCAAGGGGGGGGAGGGGAGAGTTGCATGCGCGTATGTGCGCGTGTCGCACACACGCACGCTCTAGTCATACGTGCGGCGCACTGGCAAAATACACCCCCCGCACCCTGTGTGAAGAATGCGCCGCCACACACGTGCGCTAGCCACACACGTTGTGTGTAACCATAGGATAATCAGTTGGCCCGAAAAACTGGCACCTTACTTCAGCTTAATTGAGCTTAATTAAGTCGAGGTAATGATTAACGTGTTAAGGACTTTACATAGACCGCCGAACCTTAGTTGTGTGGCAAACAGAACACAGCCCCCCACAGGCTCCCCACCAAACCCCAAAACTGCATAAACATCAACGCCCCCCCCCCCCACCTCCCCCCACCTTTTAAGTTATTTTAGGGTTTAGCTTTAGGGTTTAGGGTTAAGGGTTTAGGGTTAAACCCCCCGCGCGCATCTCTGTGAAGCAATGCGCCGCCTTAGGCTACCACCTAGCCACACCAGCAATGTCCTGAGCGCCCCCGCAGCCCCCGCTGCGGGGGCAAACCGGCAAATTTGGGGGGAAACTGCGGGGGCGAGCAACGAGGGAAATTCGCTCCGAAAAGTGTGAAATTCGACGATTTCACACTTTTCCGCGGAGATCGCCCCCTGCAGGCATGTTCCCTCCTAGGTTGCGGGGAAAAACAGGAAATTCTTGGTTTCCTTAATGACACCACTGACGCCACACCTGCCAACTCTTGCCACATCCACAGCGTGTGTCACACATAATATAACACGGACCCCAACACCGCCAATCCCCAGACCCGTTCACCCTCGACCCTTAATGTCCACCGCCACCGCCCACCCCCACCCACCGTCATGCGCATCTGGGTATGTATG
>VFSX01000036.1:760000-790687 GCA_016618255.1 Chlamydomonas sp. UWO 241 | reverse complement strand
ATGAGTAGCGCTCCACCTGCGTGATGGTGGATTTAAGGGTTGAGTGCTTGGGTGCTTGGCTCGATGATACATTGTTCAGTTGATTGATTGCTTGATTGATGGATTGATGCATTGGCATATTGATAGATTGATGCATTGGCAGACGCAGCAGCTGCGGCAGCAGAGTGCGCAGCTGAGTGGCACGCAGCCGCCTCTGCCGAGTAGCGCTCCACCTGCGTGGAGGTGGATTGAGGGATGCTTGGGTGCTTGGCTCGTTGATACATTGTTTAGTTGATTGATTGCTTGATTGAGCGATTTATTCATTGGCAGACGTAGCAGATGCGTCAGCAGAGAGCTCAGCCGAGCGGCACGCGGCCGCCTCTGATGAGTAGCGCTCCACCTGCGTGATGGTGGATTTAAGGGGTTGAGTGCTTGGGTGCTTGGCTCGATGATACATTGTTCAGTTGATTGATTGCTTGATTGATGGATTGATGCATTGGCATATTGATAGATTGATGCATTGGCAGACGCAGCAGCTGCGGCAGCAGAGTGCTCAGCCGAGCGGCACGCGGCCGCCTCTGATGAGTAGCGCTCCACCTGCGTGATGGGGATTTAGTGCGTGAGGGGTTGAGTGCTTGGTTGAGTGCTTGTGCTTGCGGAGCAGAGTGCTCGATGAGTAGCGTCCACCTGCTTCTTTAGGGGTTGATCGATGATACATTGTTCTTGATTGATTGCTTGATTGATGCATTGGCATATTGATAGATTGATGCATTGGCAGACGCAGCAGCTGCGGCAGCAGAGTGCGCAGCTGAGTGGCACGCGGCCGCCTCTGCCGAGTAGCGCTCCACCTGCGTGGAGGTGGATTGAGGGATGCTTGGGTGCTTGGCTCGTTGATACATTGTTTAGTTGATTGATTGCTTGATTGAGCGATTTATTCATTGGCAGACGTAGCAGATGCGTCAGCAGAGAGCTCAGCCGAGCGGCACGCGGCCGCCTCTGATGAGTAGCGCTCCACCTGCGTGATGGTGGATTTAAGGGGTTGAGTGCTTGGGTGCTTGGCTCGATGATACATTGTTCAGTTGATTGATTGCTTGATTGATGGATTGATGCATTGGCATATTGATAGATTGATGCATTGGCAGACGCAGCAGCTGCGGCAGCAGAGTGCGCAGCTGAGTGGCACGCAGCCGCCTCTGCCGAGTAGCGCTCCACCTGCGTGGTGGTGGATTGAGGGATGCTTGGGTGCTTGGCTCGTTGATACATTGTTTAGTTGATTGATTGATTGATTGAGCGATTTATTCATTGGCAGACGTAGCAGATGCGTCAGCAGAGAGCTCAGCCGAGCGGCACGCGGCCGCCTCTGATGAGTAGCGCTCCACCTGCGTGATGGTGGATTTAAGGGGTTGAGTGCTTGGGTGCTTGGCTCGATGATACATTGTTCAGTTGATTGATTGCTTGATTGATGGATTGATGCATTGGCATATTGATAGATTGATGCATTGGCAGACGCAGCAGCTGCGGCAGCAGAGTGCTCAGCCGAGCGGCACGCGGCCGCCTCTGATGAGTAGCGCTCCACCTGCGTGATGGTGGATTTAAGGGGTTGAGTGCTTGGGTGCTTGGCTCGATGATACATTGTTCAGTTGATTGATTGCTTGATTGATGGATTGATGCATTGGCATATTGATAGATTGATGCATTGGCAGACGCAGCAGCTGCGGCAGCAGAGTGCTCAGCCGAGCGGCACGCGGCCGCCTCTGCCGAGTAGCGCTCCACCTGCGTGGAGGTGGATTGATGGATGCTTGGGTGCTTGGCTCGTTGATACATTGTTTAGTTGATTGATTGCTTGATTGAGCGATTTATTCATTGGCAGACGTAGCAGATGCGTCAGCAGAGAGCTCAGCCGAGCGGCACGCGGCCGCCTCTGATGAGTAGCGCTCCACCTGCGTGATGGTGGATTTAAGGGGTTGAGTGCTTGGGTGCTTGGCTCGATGATACCTTGTTCAGTTGATTGATTGCTTGATTGATGGATTGATGCATTGGCATATTGATAGATTGATGCATTGGCAGACGCAGCAGCTGCGGCAGCAGAGTGCGCAGCTGAGTGGCACGCGGCCGCCTCTGCCGAGTAGCGCTCCACCTGCGTGGAGGTGGATTGAGGGATGCTTGGGTGCTTGGCTCGTTGATACATTGTTTAGTTGATTGATTGCTTGATTGAGCGATTTATTCATTGGCAGACGTAGCAGATGCGTCAGCAGAGAGCTCAGCCGAGCGGCACGTGGCCGCCTCTGATGAGTAGCGCTCCACCTGCATGGATTGAGTGATTGATTCGATGAGTTGATTGTGGGAGGGAGGGAGTGGGGATTCCCTGATCGATTGAATGATTGATTAGCCAGCACTCCACTTAACGTGGGATTTGCATGTACGTCTGAACGGCCGCTTTTGAGCAGAAGCCCTGGAGTAATGATAAAGCCCCCCCTGATATTCTCACCTCACGCTCCCGCGCGCGCACCGCGCCGTCCAGCACCGCGACCCGTGAGCGCAGGCCAGCAGCCTCGCGGTCACTCGCGGCTGCGGCTGCGGTTGTGCAGGGTGCGGGTGGGGAGGGTGGGTGTGTTGGGTGTGTGTGCGCACTGCGTGCTTGCGCAGGTTTGCATTGGAAGGGAGTGTGTGTCTGTGGGGGTGCGTGCTTGTGCGCAAGTGTGTGTGCAAACCGGGTACGCATGCATGCACAGCTTCCGCAATGCACTGAGGCCTGGGGACACCCACCGTCCTCAGCTTCTGCGCGCATCGCCATGGCCTCGTCCTTGGCACGCGCGTGGACGTCGGCGTTGCTGCGCGCACGAGCAACCTGCGCGGCACATACATGGGGAAAGTGGTGGTGGTTGGGTGAGCATTCAACAGCTGTTGGGCTGGGGGCGGTTGGACCTGGTGTTGTTGCAACGGTGGTGTTGCGGCACATGGAGATGTGGGCTGGGGTCAAGGTGGGATGGGGGTGGGCGGGTGGGGGGTTCGCATTTGGGAGCTGTGGGAGCCATGGCAAGGACTAGGCCTAGGCACCGACTCTCTGGAGGGTGGAGTGGGTGGGGGCTTTGTAGGGGCGCTGCATGCACCCCGCCTCAGCGTCCGTGTCTGGTCTTGGCCTTGGGCATGGCCCTCCAGCGATTCAAAGCACCCAGCGCACACACGCCGTTCTCAGGGTGCACAACATCCGTCATGGGTTAGCCCCAAGAACTGCGGTGCCACGCAAACGCCCAGCCCTAGAGCATGTGTCCCACGACCCACCTGTACTTCTTTGGCCTCCGCCACGCACCACCAGCAACGCAGTGCGCATTGAGCGAGCAGTAGATACACCGCCGTCTGCACTGCACGCCCCTTTCTCCCCTCTCCACCCAAACCACTGAGAAATACGACCCATGGCCGCGCATTTGTGCCCCACCACTTTCTGCGTCCTTGGCCCCTACATTGCAATGCGCGAGCGCACAGTAGAGTTCACTCCAGGCCCCTCCCCAGTTATCAACTATACCACAGAGAAGACCCATGGCCCTGCCCACCCCTGCCCCAGTCACCTCCGCGTCCTTGGCCGGCCCCTCCATCGCCGCGATGCGCGTGCACGCGCAGTAGATACACCGTCGCCTGCACTCAACGCCCCTTCCCCACCGCTCCAACAACAAACAACGAAAAGTGCGAAACGGGACCGCGCTCCCCCGCCCTACCCACCTCTGCGTCCGTGGCCTTGGCCTGCCCCTCCAGCGCGTCAATGCGTGAGTGCGCAGTAGATACACCGCCGTCTGAGCTGCACGGCCCTTGGCCACCGCTCCTCCAAGAAATCGCGAGAAATAATTATACTAATACCCATGGCCGCGCCTTCTTCTGCACCACTCACCTCTGCATCCTTGGCCTTGGCCTGCCCCTCCATCGTGCAATGCGTGAGCGCGCACGTGCCGTATATACACCGCCGCATGCACTGCACGCCCCTTCTCCACCGCTCCTCCAAGAAACAACGAGACAAACAACCCATGGCCGCGCCCTCGCCTACCCCACCCACCTCTGCGTCCTTGGCCTTGGTCTGCCCCTCCAGCGCCGCAATGCGTGAGCGCGCCGACAACAGCGCCGCCGCCTCTTTTGCACGCCCCTACTCCACCACTCCACCATACCACAGAAGAGACATATCCACCATTCCCGCGTGCCCCACCCACCTCTGCGTCTTTGGACTTGGCCTGCCCCTCTAACGCCGCAATGCGTGAGCGCGCAGACGACATCTCCGCCGCCTATAATGCACGCCCCTACTCCACCACCCCACCATACCACTGAGAATACCTTCCCACCATTCACGCGTGCCCCACCCACCGCTGCGTCTTTAGCTTTGGCCTGCCCTTCCAGCGCCGCCGCAATGTGCGCGTGTACGGTATAGTTCATGGCAGGCCCCTCCTCACTTATAACTCATAGTACAGAGAAGACGCAGAGCCGCGCCTTTGTGTCCCACTTACATCTGCGTCCCTGGCCTTGGCCTGCCCCTCCAGCGCTGCAATACGTGAGCGCGCAGCCAACAGCGCCGCCTCGAGTGCGCGTGCAGCAGCATGCAGTTTGCGCTGCCTGTCGGCCGCATCTGCCTCTGCTGCGGCAGCACCCTCGGCGGCCTGCAAATGGGCAGTCAAACGTGAGATGGAGCACAATCACATCATCAGTTTGGTGTGTTGAGTACAGTAGTAGAGCACTGCGTGCCGCCTACACGCAGCAGGTTAGGCGCACACCAGCAGGCAGGAGCGCCATCATCGCAACATCACACAGAGTTACGTCTGAGCATATTATCATGATGACGATGATGTATGTTACAGTCGTGTGGGGCGCACCTGCCATCATAGCACATTGGAGTACCCCAGCAGGGCATATTGGAGCATCCTATCAGAGCACCATCACAGCATACTACAAGAGCACCATCCATGAGGGTGATCCTCAGACAGAGGGAGCGACCAGTCCCAAAGTTGCTGCATGGCTCACGTTTGCAGCACACATGCAAGCAGCACGCACCCACCTGCGCCACCCGTGCCACCTCCCTCTCCTTGCTCTGTAGCACTCCCTCCATTCATGCAAGTCAACCCGGTGACAAGGTTAGACAGCGTTCCATACTGCGCAAGCAACACCCACCCACCTGAACCACCTGCGCCACCTCCCTCTCCGTGCTCTGCAGCGCACCATCCATTCACGCAATACTAGAGATCCCAGGCCTCCCAATAATAGAGACCGGCAGTCCTCCACCCGCGCAGTCATCACGCGCCCACCTCCCTTGTTCATCAGTGTGCCTTCCATCCCTATCGTTATCCTTATAATAAAGAGAGACAGCTGTATCAACGCGCAAGCAACACGCACCCACCTGCGCCATCCGCGCCAACTCCCTCTCCTTGCTCCTCAGTGCGCCTTCCAGACCAGCGCACCGCTTGGCGAGCGCGCTCAGCTCGCTATCGAGACGCCTGGAAGAGATGGCGAAATGTGTGTGTGTGTATGTGTCTGTGTGTGCGCGTGCATGTGTGGTCGATTGTACATTCTTATCGGACGCATTTGATGGCGCTTTACATTTGTGCTTGTGCACTCAATCCCTGCAGCATGCAGATAGCAACCGCACTAGTCCGGTGAGTGGACACACATTGACTGTGCCCATCCCACGAGTTCTTGTACACCTTGACAGGCATACGTGTATCAGTTTGGTGTGTTGGAATGGGTTGTTTTATGCACCCAGGGTACGCAGACGCATGACTCCAGCCCTAACCGCCAAAAAATCACCATCCCCCCCCACACACCGCCCCTGTCCACACCTGAATGCTGCCTCTGTTGCAGAGGGCTCTGACTCCTCATCAGTATCTAATCCCCCTTGGATTTGTCAAGCTGCTGAAGCAGACACACACACACACACACACACACGCACGCACCTGGTAGGCTGGCGTGCTGCGTGGCCTTGCAGGCTCTCCGAGTAGATCTCCACTAGACGGGTAGCCTAGGTCTTAAATCACACGCCCCGGGGTCCTCCGGGCGCGTACGTGCATCACCTGTAAAGCCTACGCACACACGCATACACACACATGCACACACACACACAAACACACACACACACACACACACACACACACACACGCACACACCTGAACGCAGACTCCGTGGCTGCGTGCTTTGCCGCCTCATCAGCATCCGACCCCTTGGCTTTGTCAAGCTGTTGCAGAAGGCGCGTGATGTGGCCGTCGCGGCCACGCATGCCTGCATACAGGATAGCGGCGAATGTTTTTTTGGTGTGTGTGTGTGTGTTTGTGTTTGTGTAGAGAATCGCACCCGAACTGGAGTGACGCATCGTCCGTGTGCAGCTGGAGGTGGCGCGCTATGTGGCCGTCATGGCCGCGAAAACATGTGTCATGATGGTGTGTGTGTGTGTGTGTGTCATGATGGTGTGTGTGTGTGTGTAGAGAATCGCACCGAGCCCTCACCGAAGTGACGCATCGTCCGTGTGCAGCTGGAGATCGCGCGCTATGTGGCAGGCATGGCCGCGCAAACATGTGTCATGCTGGTGTGTGTGTGCGTGTTGTGTGTTGTGTGTGTGTGCGTGTGTGTGTGTGTGTGTGTGTGTATGTGGCAATGCGTGAGCCCTTACTGACGAGTTGGCTCTGTCCATCTGAAGCAGGCACGCGATCTTAACCCTGCATGCGTGCGTGCGGGTTTGCGCGGCCGCACACACACATGAAACAGCCAGCATGCACCTAACCCCTAACCCCGCACCCTGCATAAACGTGCACCTTGTCACTGATCCTACGTGGCATAATACGGGCCTCATACTAAGGGCCCAAGAGACCTCGCTCTGAGATCTACAACCCTTGTTTGCACATTTCCTACATCCTTTCAACCACCCCACGAATGCCTGGGCCCCTCAAATCGATCTAACACTCAGGAAAGACACACCTGCCCCCTCTGCCTGCAGATGTGACCACAGCCCCCCCCTCCCCACTGAACCCGTAACACGTATTCAGCAGACCCACCCGCTTCCACCGCACGCAGCTGCGACCGCAGCGATCCCACGTCTGAGTCAAGCGCACGCGCCGCGTCCGCCGCCTGCGCCGCCGCGGCGGATGCCTCGTGCTCTGACGCGCGCCAGCGCTCGGCTTGCTTGCGTAGAGATGCCAGCTCGGATGCGGCCTGCAGTGATGCGATACAAAGGAGAGGAGAGAAGCGATCTCTGATGAGGCCTGCCGTGTTTTCACTCCAACTCCAATGGGGTCGCTGTGGTCACAGCTGCGGGGCGGTGGAGGCGTGCGTGTGTCTCTTGCCTGATCGCTCTTCTCATTTGAAGGGCCCAGGCATGGGAGGGGCGGTTGGAAGTATGTGGCATACTGGCCAAAATAGTTTTAGATATCAGTGCGGGGGCTCTTTGGCCCTTATAAAGCCCTCATTCTGCCACGTAGGACCTGTGCACATGTCTGCAGAGTGCAAGGGCCGAGTGCGTGCTGCGAAGCGTGCCTGGCCTGCTTGAGCAGAAACGCGTTCTCAGGCTGCATGCAGTAGTGTGGGAGGGTGACAATCCGCGTACACCATCACGATGCACATGTGTGAGTGCTGATGCACGAGGGGCAACACTCGACCCCCCACAGTCCACACCTGCAGGCACACACACACACACACACACACACAGAAACGCACACACCCACACCCACACCCACACCCACACCCACACCTGCGCACGCCCCGCCTCTGCGAGCGCAGCCGCATGGCGTGCCTTGTCAGCATCGGCCGCCGAAATGCGAGCAACCTCCTCCGCCTGTGTGTGTGTGCGTGTGCGTATGTGTGTTAGGGCAGGTGGGTGTCGGCGGGTGGTGTGCGTGGGTGGGTGTGCAGTGGTGATGATGGTGGTTGGGGGAGCGCGGGGGTGGGGGTGGGGGCATTGTGTTGTGATGCGAGCCTGCATGGTGAGGTGGGAGGGGAAGGAGGGGAAAGAGGGGAAGGAAGGAGATGGGGGGTGGCAGTGTGTTGGACTCACAACACCTCGCCCACTCCCTGGCAAATGCGCACACCCACGCGCACACCTGCAGCCGCCCCGCATTCGCTGCATACTCCGCCACGCGCGCCAGACCATCGACCTCTGTTTTGCGCACACCCACGCCAACACCCACAGACCCATCCACACTCGAATACATGCCTCGTGGACACACCTGCAGGCGCCCCGCATTTGCTGCATACTCAGCCAAACGTGCACTCTCAGCCGCTCGCGCCAGTCCATCCAATACACTATGTGTGCGCCAGACCATCCAATACAATGTGAACACACACACACACACAGTCAGGCCCACTATCTCTGCCGCAAACGCACACCAACACACGCACCTGCAGACGCGCCGCATTTGCTGCATACTCAGCCACAAGCGCATACTCTCTGTAGCCCACGCCAGACCGCCGACCTCCTTCTTTTGCACACCTACGCACACGCACATTCCCACAGACCTGACCACACCCAAAGATGCGCTGCATCGGCACACCCACGCACCTGCAGACGCGCCGCATTTGCCGATTACTCCCTCATACGCACACTCTCTGCCACACGCGCCAGACCGCCAACCTCCTTCTGGCGCACACCAGTGCCCACAGAAGTGCCCACACTCAAAGATATGCCGCATGGGAACACCCACGCACCTGCAGCAGCCCCCCATTCGCTGCATAATCAGCCACATGCGCGCTGTCAGCAGCCTGCGCCAGTCCATCCAATACACTATGTGTGCGCCATACCATCCAATACACTGTGAGCGCACACACATACACACAACCATGCCCAGTATCTCTGCCACCAACGCACACAAACGCACGCACCTGCAGCCGTCCTGCATTCGCTGCATACTCAGCCACTCACGTACTCTCCGCCGCCCGTGCCAGACCGTCAACCTCTGTATTGTGCACACCCACGGCCACACCCACATACCCAGCCACACTCAAAGATACGCCTCATGGACACACCTGCAGCCGCGCCGCGTTTGCTGCATACTCAGCCACGCGCACACCCTCTGCAGCCCGTGCCAGACAATCCAATACACTGTGAACGCACACACACACAGTCAGGCCCACTAGCTCTTCCATGTGCACATGCACACGCACCTGCGGCCGTCCTGCATTTGCTGCGTACTCAGCCACGCGCGCACTCTCAGCCGCCCGCGCCAGACCGACGACCTCCTTCTGGCGCACAAACACGCCCAAACCCACAGACCTGCCCACACTCAAAGAAATGCCGCATGGAAACGCCCACGCACCTGCAGACGCCCCGCATTAGCTGCATACTCCACCACGCGCGCCAGACCATCGACCTCCGTATTGCGCACACCCACGCCCCAGCCCACAGACCCGTCCACACTCATATACATGCCTCATGGACACACCTGCAGCCGCCCCACATTTGCTGCATACTCAGCCACACGCGCACTCTCAGCCGCCCGCCAGACCGTCCACCTCCTTTTGGCTCACACCCATGCGGGGCCCCTGGTGCCCAGGCCCACAGACCTGCCCACACTCAAAGATACATATGCCGCAAAGGCACAACCACGCACCTGCAGCCGCCCCGCATTTGCTGCATACTCCGCCAAACGCGCGCTCTCAGCGGCCCGCGACAGACCGTCGACCTCTTTCTGGCGAGAGCGAGCGGACGCGGTTGCGGTGACGAGGCGCTGACGCAGTGCTGACACGTGTGAATCGACCTGTGCGTGTGTGTGCGCGCGCGTGTGCGTGTGTGTGGGGGTGTTCGACGCGGTAGTATGTTTGTGTGTGTGTGTGTGTGCTTGTGCGTGTGTGTGTCTTTGCGGTGACGAGGCGCTGTCGCAGTGCTGACACGTGTGAGTCACCATGTGCGTGTGTGTGTGTGTGTGTTTGTGTGTGTGTGTGAGTGTTTGTGTGTGTGTGTGTGTCTTTGTGGTGACGAGGCGTTGTCGCAGTGCTGACACGTGTGAGTCAACATGTGCGTGTGAGTCAACCTGTGTGTGTGTGTGTGTGTGTGTGTGTGCACGTGTGTGTGTGTGTGCGGGTGTGTACGTGGTGGTGTTTGTGTGTATGCTTGTGCGGCTGTGTGCAAGTGTGTGTGCGCGCATGTGTTCTGGAAATCGACTTAATCAATCAAGCAAGCAAGCAAGCAAGCAAGCAAGCAAGAACGTAAGCAGTCAGCCAATCAATGCATGTACTGCAGCAGCGTCGCCACTAGCACCGTATGCTTGCCACACTGCCAATCAACATAAACACCTGCATTCAACCACTCTACTTATAGCCATGTCAAAAAGCCACCTGCCGCGGCGCCGCCTCCAGCACATCATACATGCCACATCACCAATAAGGTAGATTGTGAATCAGTGAACGAATGGATGAATCAAGAAAGCAACAAATTCACAAGAACAAACTAAATCAATCGATAAACCAGCACATTCAACAATGCATGCATCACTCACTCGCTCACACAGTCGAGCAACGCATGCATCAATCAATGCACACATCAATGAGTACAGTCACACATATAAGCTACCACAGCCACCTGCCGCGACGCCGCCTCGAGCGCTGCATGCCGACCACACTATTTATCAATTATGTCATAGTGAGATACAATGTTGGTAATACCGTGCATACATGCACTGCCCCAACCGTCACCTGGCGCGACGCCGCCTCGAGCGCCGCATGCCTGCCGCTTCACCCATCAACGGCAGATCAATCGATGCATGGGAGGATCATTGAATGCGATGCAAAAAAGGATCATTGAATGCGTATAGTCATGAAATTTAAGCTATCACAGTAACCTGGCGCGACGCCGCCTCGAGTGCCGCATGCCTGCCAGCGTACTCAGCCTCTGCCGCGCGCGACGCAGACAGGGCGCCTGCGTGGGGGCGAGTTTGAAACAGGTTATAGGGTCGGTCTCGGAGGGCTGTGCACACAGTCCCCACGCTTCGACCCTGCATGGGCGATCCCCTGTACCACTTTCCATCACCGCGTCCTTTGGAAAGCGGCAAGTCGGATATTTAAAGGGGCTGGCGCCGGATTTCGACCGTGTATTTTCAAAGGTGGCGGAGAAAACCGATTTTGAAACAGGTTATGGGCTCGGTTTAGGAGGGCTGTGCATGCGTGCACACGAGCAGGGAACAGAGGTTGCGGGCAGGCGCTTGGAACCTGTGGGTGGGGCATAGACACACACGCACACAAGAGCGGGCAGGGAGGCAGGCAGGGAGGCAAAAAGCTGGCAGGCAGAGTAGACTCCGGAACGCAGCAGGCTTGGGAGCAGCAGCCTGCAAAGAGGCGACGCCGTTCACATTTCCGTGCAGATTGCCTTCTGACCCCTGCATAACCTGCCAAAGCTGCCCACACACCCTCTCCACACACACACCCTCTCACCTGCATACCGCACCACCCCTCCCGGTCCTAGGATTGGAGCTTGCTCTCTCAACCTCTCAGCTAAGCTGATTGACCCCCCCTCCCCCCCCATCACCTGCAAACCCCATAGGTGAAATGACTTACCTACTATCTACCCCTCTCTTATCAGCATACACCATATATAAACTGGCTGACCTCCGCTCCACACACACAAAATGTCACCTGCATACCGCTCCACCTCCCGGTCCTTGGACCGCAGCTGGCCCTCTAATGCAGACAGGCGCTGGCGCATGCCGGAGAGCTGGTGGGATAGCTCGTGGGCGGATGCGTCCTACAATTAGGGAGACACGAGACACGGGAGTATGTCATTGTGCAGATGAGGGGTGGGCGGTCTGGTCCACGCAGAGCTGGTGGGACAGCTCAAGTGCGCGGATGCATCCTACAATGGGAGAGAACAGCGCCCCAGGGGGAACGGGTTGTGTGGGTGAGGGGTGAGGGGTGAGGGGTCTTGTCATGGCTGGTGCAGGCCGGATAGAAGGTGGGACAGCTAAAGTGGCGTGGTTCTGAAATGGTGGAGAACGGCGCCCCAGGGGGGACAGGTTGCGTGGGTGAGTGGGGGTGGGCCTGGTCATGGCTGGTGCAGGCCGCATAGGAGATGGGGCAGATGAAGTGGGCGGATGCGTCCTGCAGTGTGGGATAACGGCACCCCTGAGGGAACGGGTTGCGCGGGCGAGGGGTGAGGGTTGATGGGCAGGGGTGGTGGGAAGACCACCGCAACCAAGTAGATGACACAGCCTGACAGTAGCCGACCAAACAAACCCCCAAAGTAACCGCACCTTAGCCAGCAGCCCCTGTGCCACATTCTGCATCGCCCCCTGAGCCTGCGCTAGTGCCTTTTGCGCCCGCTGGCAGCTGCCACCTGGCTGCGCAGCGCACCACCCCTGACCGCAGAACAACCGAAACCATGCAGTGGACAAAACCGCAAGAAAGTAACCGACAGTAATTTAACCACTCCAAGCGTAACCGCACCTTTGCTAGCAGCCCCTGTGCCACAGTTTGTGTTGCCCCCTGAGCCTGCGCCAGCGCCCATTGCGCCCTCCGGGCAGCTGCCACCTGGCTGCGCAGTGTCCCCGCCAGCGCGCGCAGAACCGTCGCAACCACTACGTATATGAAAACGCCAGGCAGTAACCAAACGTAACCAACAAGTAACAAGTAACAAGTAACACGGGGTTTCCAGCTAAGCAGGCTACTCTTCTACTAGAGATCACCCGCCGATACTCCAGCCCACTTGAGTGTACTAGAGAACCGCCGGCTCCCGGCCAATAGACTACCGCTTCCGCCGGCTAGACTACCCCAAACAGCGGTCTCTGAGAGACATGTCTGGCAAGGAGCATATAGGAGAGGACCTTCCTCAGGGTCACAGTAGTGGCCTTGTGGCCAGTCAAGCCGGCAGAGCCGACTGGCGCTGACTGGAACGGTCCCCGCCTGGCAGTGCATGGCTGTCCAGCTCTCGTTTGCATGGGGCTCAGCCGGCGCCCCATGCCTCATGCATGGCCAGGTCCCACCCTCCAGGGGGGCATGGACGACAGAGTTGTCATGGAGGCTGCCTGAAGACCTTCCAACGCCAGTCACCGGCAGACGAGCGCCCCCGAGGGTGAGCGCGGTGACGAACGCTGCGAATGGTGAAGCGGATATACTCTGTGTTGCCTCGGCGGTCGCCACCGCTGAAGCCGTGATGGTAGTAAACGTAACCAAACCGCCCGAAAATTCACCTCACCTTTGTGAGCAGCCCCTGTGCCACATTTTGCGTCACCCCCTGAGCCTGCGCCAGCGCCTTTTGCGCCCTTTGGGCAGCTGCCTCCTGGCTGCGCAGCGCACCACCCCTTCCCGCAGAACAACCGAAACCAATGAGTAGACGACCCCGTCAGAAAGTAACTGAACAAACAACCCCCAAAGTAACTGCACCTCTGTCAGCAGCCCCTGCGCCACATTCTGACTCGCCCCCTGAGCCTGCGCCAGCGTCTTTTGCGCCCTCTGGGCAGCCGCTACCTGGCTGCGGAGCGAAGCACCGCTTCTCACAGCACAAACTAAACCAAGTAGATGACACAGTCAGAAGGTCCTGGCCAAACAACCCCCAAAGTAACCGCGCCTTTGCGAGCAGCCCATGCGCCACATTCTGCGTTGCCCCCTGTGCCTACGCCAGCGCCTTTTGTGCCCTCTGGGCAGCCGCCACCTGGCTGCGCAGCGCACCACCCTTGCCCCCAGAACCACCGCAACCACCAAGTAGATGACACCGCCAGAAAGTAACCGACAGTGACCAAAGCACCCAGTTATTGCATGCCCCAACAGAAACCGCACCTTCGCCAGCAGCCCCTGTGCCACATTCTGCGTTGCCCCTTGAGCCTGCGCCAGCGCCTTTTGCGCTCTCTGGGCAGCTGCCTCCTGGCTGCGCAGCGCAACCCCCAGCACGCGCAGCTGCGTCGCCATGCCACCCAAGCGGCCCTCCATCTCTGCCACTGTTGCGAACGTTCGCGCGGACTGGGACTCAGACTCTGCGCTTGCATCGGCGAGCGCCTGCGCGGGGGTGGGGTGGGGTGGGGTGTATGTGCATGTGCATGTGCATGTGCATGTGTGTGTGTGTGTAGGAGGCAGAGGCAACCCTCTGCCCCCCCAAACCAAGGATACTATCCACTCGATTCAGGCGCTGGTCGGTCACCCGCTATTCGAAAGACATCCCAGTGCACGGTTCAGACTTCGTAACAATTGCCCGGGTGTACTGCTGTTAGTAGTACAGGCATTGCCGGTGCATGCGGACGGCCTCATGTACCGCTTGGTTGGTTGGTTGGTTGGTTGTGTGTGTAGGGTGCGGTGTGGTGTGGGGAGCGGTTGGGCCTGGCCGAAAATGACCAATTGTCTCCATCGCTCGTGTACCTCCTTTGCCCTCTCGACCTCCGCCTCCCCCTGGTGAAGTTGCCCCTCCAGTTGCCCCCCCTCCCCCCCCCTGACCACCACGACGACACGCACGCTTGCACCACTATCCGTAGGAACCACACACGCAACAACCCCCACCACACGCAAGCAAGCACCACTACCCCACCCCCCCACACGCACCCAGCCCCACCACACGCACACCACAAGCCCGCGTGCCCACCACACACCTTCTTCGCCCTCTCCCTCTCACCTCCCTCTCACCTGCTTGCAACTGACCCTGAAGATGTCCCCACCCTATTAACACCGTACCACCATCACATGCACACATCCACCACCACAGCACGCACGCATCGCCACCACACGCACGTGCTCCACACGTGTGCGTGCCCACCACCTACCTTCTTCACCCTCTCCACCTCCTTCTCTCTCGCTCGAATCTGACCCTGAAGTTGTCCCCACCCTATCAACACCGTACCACCACCACACGCACACTACCACCACCACATAACGTGCACACACATCACCACCACACACACACCACAGGCCTGCGTGCCCACCACGTACCTTCTTCACCCTCTCCACCTCCTGCTCCCTTGCTCGAAGCTGACCCTGAAGCAGTCCACATACTATCAACACCGTACCACCACCACACGCACGCATCCCCATCCCCCACGCACACACGCATCGCGACCACGCACGCGCACCACACGCCTGCGCGCCCACCACATACCTTTTTCGCCCTCTCCACCCCCTTCTCCCCCTCTCGCAGCTGACCCTGAAGCAGTCCACATCCTATCAACACTGTACCACCACCACACGCACGCGTCCACCACCACAGCACGCACGCATGCATCGCCAACACACACACACACCACACGCCCGCGTGCCGACCACCGACCTTCTTCGCTCTCTCCACCTCCTTCTCCCTCGCTCGAAGCTGACCCTCAAGCTGCGTCACGCGCGCGCGCGTAGACCCGAGGTCCCCCTCCAGGCAACGTACCACCTCTTCGGCACGCTCCCTCTGTGTGGGGTTTCAGTGTGAGGGCGGGTGCTTGTGCGTGTGTGTGTGTATGTGTGTGTGTGTGCATAGGGGGGTGGGGGGCTGAGGGTGAGGAGGCCCCCCTCCAGTTGACGCACCACCTCTTCGGCACTCTCCCTATGTTTGGGGTTTCAGTGTGTGTGTGTGTGTGTGTATGTGCGTGTATGTGTCTGTCTTGTGTGTGTGTGTGTGTGTGTGTGCATAGGGGGGTGGGGGGCTGAGGGTGAGGAGGCCCCCCTCCAGGCGACGTGCCACCTCTTCTGCACGCTCCCTCTGTTTGGCGTTCCAGTTTGCGTGAGTGCGTGTTTGTGTGTGTGCGTGTGTGTGCGTGTGTGTGTGTGTGTGTGTGTGCGTGTGTGTGTGTGCGTTTGGGTGTGTGCAACAGGGGGAGGGAGCTAGGGGCGATGAGGCCACAGGAAGGCGATGTAAAACCTCTTCTGCACGCTCTCTCTGTTTAACACAAAAATCAAAATCCCTCTGGCACAGCGTTCCGGCCCCCCTTGGACGCCTTCAGCGCCTTCGTCCAAAGCCCGGGCATCCCCTAGTTTCTTGCCTGTCAACTTCATAGAAAACAACCCTGCATTGCTCCAATCAATGCACACTGATGACCCACCCCCCATCAAATGCGTTCAGCGCTTTGGCCCAAAGCCGGAGCAGCCCCTAGTGTGTTGCATGATGATGATGATGGATATTACAGTCTGTGTGACACCAGTAATGATGTATAAGACCGGTGTCGGCGCTAGCGCCCGACACCTTAAACTCAGTTTCAGTGGGAAACTGGCTGGCTACCTGGTAGGGGTGAGGGTAAACCCCCACACGCGCGCACGCACTGGACCTAGACAGGACACTGGGCCCCCAGATCCACCCTATACCACCCAGGTAGTGACAGCAACGCATTGTTGGTGTGCGCCTGTGTTCTACTACTAGTCCCGCCGCCGCCATTGGCTCCAGCAATCTCCTCCATGCCCGCCAGCAATCTCCTCCACGCCCGCCAGCAATCTCCTGTATGCCCGCCAGAAATCTCCTCCATGCCCGCCAGCAATCTCCTGTATGCCCGCCAGCAATCTCGTCCATGCATGGGCGCCGCCATGCGATCTCCATGCGCCGCGCCGCGCTCCATGCGCGCCAGCACCCGTACCACCCGCCTCATTCCCGTTCTTTAGCCATTCCCCGTGACACCTATGGCTGATCCTTGTTCCGCCGTCCCCTTTGGCATCTGTAACCCGTATCCTCTCCCTGTAGCCTCATTCCCCGTTCTTAACCGCCATCTCCATTATGGTGCCCGCCCGCTGGTGGGGCCTCGCCTCGCCCCATGCCGCACGGCTAGTGTATTGATTGCTGCGCCATCTATAATCTGCGCCTTGGGGCAGGGAACCCCTGCGCCACAACCTCCTCACAAAGCCTAGCCGCATGTGCCTCGCTTCCCATGTTTCTCAATTTCTCGCCATCCGCTTCCATGCCCGCCTGCAATCTCCTCCACGCCCGCGAGCAATCTCCTGTTTGCCCTCGAGCAAGCTCCTCCATGCCCGCCAGCAATCTCCTCCATGCATGCACGCGCAGAGCGCCGCCATGCAACCCCCATGCGCCGCGCGCGCCGTGCGCGCGCCGCGCCCGCCAGCTCCCGTAGCCTCATTCCCCGTTCTTTACCCATGCGCCGTGACGCATTAGCCTTGTCCGCCGTCCCCTGGCATGCATAACCCGTAGCCTCATCCCCGGTAGCCGCATTCCCCGTTCTAGCCGCCATCTCCATTATGGTGCCCGCCCGCTGGTGGGGCCTCGCCTCGCCCCATGCCGCACGGCTGGTGCATCGATCGCGTCGCCATCTAATAATCTGCGCCTTGGGGCAGGGAACCCCTGCGCCGCAACCTCCTCACAAAGCCTAGCCGCATGTGCCTCGCTTCCCATGTTTCTCAATTTCTCGCCATCCGTCTCTCTCTTCCATCCAGGCACAGTAAACCATTAGGAGCCGCAATCTGCTTGAGTTCCGATCGTTGTGAGAGGGGGTGCATGCTCGCCGCAATTCTCGCCATCGTGCATCGTGCTCTCCATCGTACCGCTGCCCCATCTGCCACATAGCCTCGCCCCATCAGGAACAGTTCACCAGTAGCGCTGTGCGTCAGAGCCGCTCAGGGAAAATTTCCAGATTTTCAGCCGCCCAGTATCAAGCGCAGTTGTCCCGGTTGTCCGCCATCGAGCGGCGCCAGGGCGGGAGCCCCTGGCGAAGAGCTTATGACTATCACTTGGTCGCGAGTCCGATTCCCATGCGCTCACTCGCGCGATACGCTGACGCAGCAGCGGCGCTACGCGTCGGCAGCTGCCAATCGGCAGCTTCCCAAACTCTAGAATCGGTGTAATAGCATTACATGCATGTAACAGTAACAGTAACAGTAACAGTAACAGTAACAGTAACACGGGGTTTCCAGCTAAGCAGGCTACTCTTCTACTAGAGACACCCGCCGATACTCCAGCACACTTAAGTACTAGAGTACCGCCGGCTCCCGGCCGATAGACTACCGCTCCCGCCGGCTAGACTACCCCAAACAGCGGTCTCTGAGAGACATGTCTGGCAAGGAGCATATAGGAGAGGACCTTCCTCAGGGTCACAGTAGTGGCCTTGTGGCCAGTCAAGCCGGCAGAGCCGACTGGCGCTGACTGGAACGGTCCCCGCCTGGCAGTGCATGGCTGTCCAGCTCTCGTTTGCATGGGGCTCAGCCGGCGCCCCATGCCTCATGCATGGCCAGGTCCCACCCTCCAGGGGTGCATGGACGACAGAGTTGTCATGGAGGCTGCCTGAAGACCTTCCAACGCCAGTCACCGGCAGACGAGCGACCCCAAGGATGAGCGCGGTGACGAACGCTGCAATTGGTGAAGCGGATTTACTCAGTGTTGCCTCGGCGGTCGCCACCGCTGAAGCCGTGATGGTAGCCCGCCTCTACGGGCAGCCATCTTGACCAATGTCCAGCATGCATTGACGGGCGCCAGCTCCTCCGCTCGTCGATCAACTCGTCGAGATCGGTGCCGCATGGCGTCCTGCATGGGGAGAGGATAAGGGCCGTCTCCCAGCACGGGCCGCGGCAGCGCCGCGGCTACTCGCCAAGCCATGGCAGCACCGGGCAAGCCGCTCCTGAAGTGTTCCACCGAGTATTTTACCCCGCTCGTCAGCGGCACGGAGATCCTCGTCACCAGCAGCGCCGCATTGCTGGGTCCAGGGCTCGGCGACGAGAACGCGTCTCCGTTAATCGAGCCCCGAGTTGCATGTACCCCTGTCTCAAAACACCCCCCATTCCTCCATTCAGCGCACCTGCACAGCGCCCAGTGCTCCATCTCCCTTTGATGCGTCCAGAGCAGCCAGCAGTGCCGCAGCCTCCCGCTCGCCAGAGCGGACCTATGCCACAATTTGAGAGGCACGGGAGGTTGGGTTTCTCAGTAAGCGTGAAGGGGAGGGACACAGGTCAGGTCCAGGTCTCACAGACACGCAAAGTGCTGCCTGGGGAGAGGCAGCCTCCCTCTCTCCAGAGCAGGCATACACGTCATTGCGAGAGGTTCGAAAGGCTGGGGTTGGGTTGCTCAGGTACAGTTTAGGGGTGAGGAATACAGGCCAGGTCGTTGAGACGCACCACACGCAGCCCGGAGTGACGAAGACTCCCGCTCAGCGCAGCGGACACATGCACCATTGCGAGAGGCCTGGGGTTGGGGTTGGGTTGTTCAGTTATAGATTATAGGATAAGGGAGGCTACCTAGCTCCCCATTGGATGCGCGCTGAGCAGCCTGTAGTGACACAGCCTCCCTTTCACCAGACCTATGCATCCGTGCGAGATGGGTGGGGATGGCGTGTTCAGTCACAGTAGGGTGAGGGACAGCGGCCAGCTACAGGCTACCGGCTTCATTTGTATGTATGTCTGTTGTCGTCAAAATCGCAACACAACAAGAGCGCCAAGATCCTGAGTATAAACACAAGACCCGAGAAGGCTACAGCTAGCGAGGTGACCATGAGCAGCCCCCAAACGCAGTCCCCCGTTGTAGGTTCGAGTGCGACACCCACACCCACACCGACACCCACACACCTGTGCCTCTGCCCGCACAACCTGGCCGCCACCCCGGAATATTAATCAACGCAGTGAATGGTGGCGCTTGCATATGGGAGAGCGAGGGGCTATATGCTTGCACGGGCCGCGTACACACGCCCCCCCCCCCCTACACATGCGCATCCAGCTGCGCGCCCCGTCTGGCCGCCAACACTGCCCATGCTGCAAACACACACACACACACACACACACCTGCGCATCCAGCTGCGCGCCCCGCCTGGCTGCAACCCCACATGGTCGTCGATGCAGCAGACCGCGTCCTCTGCACACACACGCACACACACCTGCGCCTCCAGCTGCGCGCCCCGCCTGGCAGCCACCCCCAAATGGTCATCAATGCAGCGGACCGCAACCTCGGCACACACACACACACACACACAAACGCACACGCACACCCACATGCACACACACACACACACACACACACACATATGCACACACACACATACACACACACACACACACACACCTACGCATGCACCCACCCACCCACCCACCCACACGCACGCACACACGCACACACGCACACACGCACACAAGCACACACACACGCACACGCACGCACACACACATGTCAACCACCCCCACCCCCACCCCCAACCCCCACCCCCACCCCCACCCACACCTGTGCCTGAAGCTGCGCGCCGCGCCTGGCAGCCACCCCCAAATGGTCATCAATGCAGCGGACCGCATCCTCGGCGCGCGCGGTGGCGGCGCGCGACTCCGCAAGCGCGCGTTCCGCAGTTTCGGCGTCCTATTGTGGCGGTGGTGTGTGTGTGTGTGTGTGTGTGTGTGTGTGTGTAGCGAGGGGGGTCGGGGAGGGGGGTGGGCATTGATATAGGGGCGATGGCTGTATTCCAGCCGAGGCCGCGATGGCAGCGCGCCACTCCGCGAGCGCGCGTTTCGCAGCCTCAGCATCCTGTGGTGGCGGTGGCGGTGTTGTGTGTGTGTGTGTGTGTGTGTGTGTGTGGCATGGATCTAGGGGCGATGGCTGTTTTCCAGTTGGTGTGCGCGGTAGCGGCGCGCGACTCAGCGAGCGCGTGATCCGCAGTGTCGGCGTCCTACGGTGGCGTGTGTGTGTGTGTGTTGGTGCTTGTGTGTGTGTGTGTGTGTGTGTGCGTGCGTGTCATGGATCTAGGGGTCATCGCTGTATTCCAGTTGGCGCGCGCGGTGGCGGCGCGGGACTCAGCAAGAGTGCGTTTCGCAGCCTCTGCATCCTTCGGTGGTCACGTGTGTGTGTACGTGCTTGTGTGTGTGTGTGTGTGTGTGTGTGTCGAGAGGGGAGGGGGGGCATGAATCTAGGGGCAATGCCTGCATTCCAGTTGGTGCGCGCGGTAGCGGCGCGCGACTCAGCGAGCGCGCGTTTCGCAGCCTCCGCATCCTTTGGTGGTCACGTGAGTGCTGTCGATTTTACAGTCCGTCGGACGCCTTAGATGGCGCATTGGACCCTAGGAAAGAGGCCGGCAGCTGTCAAAATGAGACCCCTAGCATGCCATCTGCCATCATGATTGCTGTGCACGCGGTGTGTGTCTCAGAACAGGCGACAATGACAAAGTGTGTGTAGGTGCTTGTGTGTGTGTGTGTGTGTGTTTGGGGGGCGGGGGAGGGGGGGGGCATTGATCTGAGGGTCATGGCTATATTCCATTTGGTGCGCACAGTAGCGGAGCGCGACTCTGAGAGCGCGCGTTTCGCAGTCTCGGCGTCCTGTGGTGGCGGTGGTGGTGGTGGTGTGTGTGTGTGTGTGTGTGCGTGTGTGCGTGTGCGTGTGTATGTGTGGCATGGATCTAGGGGCGATGGCTGTTTTCCGGTTCGTGCGCACGGTAGCGGCGCGCGACTCCGCAAGTGCGCGCTCTGCAGTTTCGGCGTCCTACGGTGGTGGCGGTGGTGGTGTGTGAGTGTGTGTGTGTGCTTGCGTGTGTGTGTGTGAGTGTGTGTGTGTGTGCGTGTGTGCGTGTGTATGTGTGTGTGTGTGTGTGTGTGTGTGTGTGTGCGTGTGTGTGTTCGGGGGGGGGGGAGGGGGCATGGATCTAGGGGTCATGGCTGTATTCCAGTTGGTGCGCGCGGTGGCGGCGCGCGACTCCGCGAGCGCACGTTCCGCAGTCTCGGCGTCCTATGGTGGCAGTGGTGTGTGTGTGTGTGCGTGTGTGTGTGTGTGTGTTTGCGTGTGTATACGTGTACGGGATATGTGTTCACTCCCTTCTCCTTCCCACACTGCTGCTACTCCAGCTGCACCACCCGACCCCAACTCAGCGAAATGTGTTCCCACACCCAATTCCAGCAGCAGCCCTCACTTACCTTCTTCGCCCTCTCCACCCTCCCTCCCTCGAATTTGCCCCTCCTGTGCTGTGCCACGCAGATGCCCAGCACATGGCCCATGCACAAGGACAACACCGGCCCGCACCTTCTTTGCCCTCTCCACGTCCTTCTCCCTCGCGTGCAGCTGACCCTCAAGCTGCGCCACTCATCAAAATTTGTTCCCGCACCCCAATCACAGCCGCGGCCCACACCCACCTTCTTCGCCCGTTCCACATCCTTCTCCCTCGCGCTCAGTTTTCCCTCCAGCTGCACCACGCAGCTGCCCAGCACTAGATGTTCCTGGCCAATGACCCATGTCCCATGAACAGTCGCATCAACAGCCCCATCTTCTTCGCCCTCTCCAACTCCTTCTCCCTCCCACACATCTGCGCTGCTGTAAGCTGCAACTCCGTGAACTGCACTACTGCTTGATCACAATGTGTTCCCGCACCACAATATAGCACCAGCCCGCCAGCACCAGCACGCACCTTCTTCGCCCTCTCCACCTCCTTCTCCCTCGCGCACAGCTGCCCCGCTGTTTGCTGCCTCTCCAAGAGCTGTGCGTCCCAACCCCAACTCAGGAAAAAGGTGTCCCCGCACCACAATTACAGCCGCAGCCCACACTTACCGTTTTCGCACTCTCCATTTTTTCCCCTCGCGCGCAGCTGCCCCCCTGTGAGCTGCTCCTCAATGAGCAGCACCACCCGACCCCGACCCAGCGAAAGGTGTTTCTGCACCCCAATTACAGCGAAAGCCAACACCCACCTTCTTCGCCCTGCCCACCTGCTTCATCTTTGTGCGCAACTGCCCCTCCGTGCATTGCACTACCCAATTCCAACTCATCAAAAAGTGTCCCTGCACCACAATTATAGACACAACCCGCACCTTCTTTGCCCTCTCCACCTCCTTCTCCCTTGCGCGCAGCTGCCCCTCCAGCTGGGCCACGCGGCGCCGCTCCACTGCCAGGTCTGACAGTGCGTCCCGTGCGCTGGCCTCCGCCTCGGCCACAGCTTCTGCGCTGGTGATGGCGCTGCAGGGGGGGGGGGCATAGAAAGAGCGCATATGTAGATAGCAAGCACGTGATAACAAGAGATATATAATGGGGTGCATTGCGTGCGGTGGCCTCGGCCACAGCTTCGTCGCTGTTGACGGCACTGCAGGTGGGGGAGGGAGGGAGGATGTGTATGTGTTTGTGTGTGTGTGGGGGGGGGTACAGAGAAAGAGATAGTAAATAAAGAAAACATGAGAGAGAGAGAAGGGGTCTGACAGTGTGTTGCTTGCGTTGGCCTCGGCCTTGGTCACATCGTCAGCACCAGTGATGGCGCTGCAAGGGGGGGGGGGGGGGGAGGGGGGCTGGGGGGAAAGCTGGGTGTGTGGTGGTGGTGGTGGTGGTGGGTGGGGTGGGTGGGTGGGTGGGGGCTCCCCCCCTCTCCAAACCAACCACGCATACCCAAACAACCCCCGCACCATTGCCACGCCTTCAGGGTGGCTAGGCGTCACGCGCGTGACCCACCTGCTGGCTCGCCCCTACACCATCCGCTGCAGCCGCTGCCGCCCATCGGCATCGTACCTTTGCTCCAGCCAGAGACAGCTCCCGCCCCCTCCACACACACCTGCTCGTGCGACCCTCCATCATCCGCTGCAGCCGCTCCACCTCGCGCTCCTTGGTGCGCAGCGCAGCCGCGACCTGGGTTGCGCGCTGCCGGTGGGTGGCAGACTCGTCCTCCGCAGCTGCCGCAGACGCCTAAACATGGAGAACACACACACACACACACACATAAGGTAAGTAGAGAGGATCACGCGAGTGGGTTATGAGAAGGTTATGAGAGAAGGTTGTGAGAGATGGTTAGAGAGATGGTCGTGAGGGGGGGTGCTTGGTGCAGCACACTAGGCAGCCGCGACCTGGGTTGCGCGCTGGCGGTGGGCGGCGGACTCGTCCTCTGCAGCTGACGCACACGCCTGCGCATGGAGCGGGGACAGAGACGAGCGTCAGGTGGGGTGAGTGGGGGTGATTTGGCTACAAAGTGCAGGTCACAACGCAGGTGGGTCGTGTGTTGGTGTTGTGGTGGTGAGGACGTGGCTTGCAAATTTGCAGTCAACAACCCACACATACACAGAGTGCACTGTGCATTGCCCGCACAGCATGCCAGGGGCCAATCCGGGGTGCACATGGTGCTGCTTACACGGCAGTTGGGGTGTGTGTTCGCGGTGTGGTGTTAAGGATGTGGCTTGCAAATTGGCAGTCAACAGCCCACACATGCACAGAGTGCGCATCACCCGCACAAAATGCCAGGGGGCAATGCGGGGTGCTGCTTTCACGGCAGTTGGGGTACCAGCTTTCGCTCGTATTAAGGATCGGAACTGGCTGACTGCACTGTGCTGATTTGTTGGATTGACTGCTCGGATCGTATCGCTTGCCCGCACATTTCCCTCCTCATTACATTACGATGTAAATTAAAGCTTGGTTGGTGTGTTGGCGGTGGGAGGTGGGCATCAATCACTGCTGCGCCAAACAATGCTCCACGAGGGGCAGTTACGAGTCATGTGTGCCTACCGTTACACACCTGTGAGTCCGTTACGAATCCGTGGCGTGCGATGCGGCATTCGTCAGAGCACACATGTCACGAGTGCACTGCGCATCGCACGCAGCACAGCACGCATCTGCCCCTGCCAGCACTGCGTCCGCTGACTGAATCAACGGTAGGAGCGCGCACCGCTCCTAATTATAACGGAACCGTCATCCGTATTACGGTGCGCTGGTTACATCTGTCTAGTCGACATTGCAATGCGCGGCCGCGCATCGCTTGGCAACTCATGCCAGCACTGGGTGTGCTCACTCAATGGCAGACATGAACACTCCTCACCGCTATGCAGACTTGCGCCAACCACCATCATAACAAGTGGTTATGGTATATCACGACATTCACGCAGGCAGCAAGGAGAGTGATCATCATCAAGTGTGTCAAAACTGTTGTGTCCGCCCCCCCCTTGACGGTGTCAATAAAATATGCACTTGCCTGAGCGGCCGCACAGCGCGACTCTGCCTCCGCGAGCGCCGCCTGCGCCGCCACGGTTGCCTTCTCTAAGCGGGCTACCAGGCGCTCCTTGGACTGTTGGGGGCAGGGGAAGAGGAGGGGAGCAGCGGTTGGAGCGCACTGAGAGGAGGAAAGGCGTGTGGGACCGTGGAGGTGGTGGGTGGGGGTGGGGTGCGGTGTGTGTGTGTGTGTGTGTGTGTGTGTGTGTGTGTGTGGGGGGGGGGAGGGGGATGAGTGGTGTGGTGGTGGGGGGTGGGGGGTGGGGAGGGGGGGCAGCCTCGGCACCCCATGTAAACGGGCGATCAAACGCGACTGTTTGGGGCAGGGTAAGATGAAGGGAGCGGGGATTGGGATTGGTGTTTGCAGGGGCAGCCTCGGCACCCTTCTCCACACAGGGGGATCAGGCGCTCCAAGGAGTGTGTATCGCAGGGGTAGGGGCTGGAAGCAGAGGTTGGGGGCTGATAGAAGCAGCTTGTGCATGGTGGTGGGAGCCTCGCCACCCTTTTTCCTATTGATCGACCAGGCGTTCTGTGTAATCAGCTTGGCAGGGGAAGAGGCAGGCATCAGAAGAGTCAGATCTGGGGGCCGAGTGCCCTGTCTAGGTCCAGTCCCGACCCACTAGCCCTCCACCACCAGTAGCCAGCCACCCGTCTGAAGCGCTCGGGCGTTATATGCTTAGGTCGAATACGCTAGCCGGTAGGTGCGTCACACACGACTGTAAAATCTATCATCATCAGAGGGGTAATGGCTGACACAAAGGAGACGTTTTTTTGCGTGCGGCGGTGGCTGCAGAGGCAGCCTCTGTTGCCTTCTCTAAGCGGGCAAGCAGGCGCGCCTTGGACTGGGGGGGGGGGGGGGCAGGGGAAGAGGAGGGGATCAGGGGTTGCAGTGTACTCACAGGAGGGGAGGTGTGGTGGTGGTGGTGGTGTGTGTGTGTGTGTGTGTGTGTCGGTCTCGGCACCCCCTGTAAACTCGCTGCTATAAACTCGCTGCTTGGACTGTGTGGGGCAGGGGAGGAGAAGGCGAGCAGGAGTCGGGGCTTACACAACGGAGGTGAGGTTTGTGTGGATGCGGTGGCAGCTGTGCCACCCTCTGCATGCGGGCGACCAGACGCTTCTTTGACTACGTGGGGCGGGGCAGCGGGGGGGGGGGGGGGCACCCACCCACCCACCCACCTTGGACACCCCATCGCCCTGAGCCAGCGCGGCGCGCATGACCTCCCCACCTCCCCACCCCCCCACCGCCACCACCGCCACCAACAAAGCACCACAACAGCCGACCACACACACACACACACACCTTGACCACCCGTCGCTCTGCACCAAACCTTAAGCCCCAGAACCCTAAACACACCCTCCATAGGCCCGACTCCCCCAAAACGCCAGAAAAACCTTATTAGGAACCCACCTTGACAACCCCATCTCCCTCGCAAGCGCAACGCGCGCGCCAGCGGCGCCCCCCTCTGCGCGCGCCACCGCCGCCACCGCCCCCACCACCGCAAAAAGGCACTGCCGACCACCCACCCACACCCACCCACCTTGACCACCCCATCGCTATGCGCCAGCGCGGCGTGCGCGCCAGCGGCATCCCCCTCTGCGTGTGCGCCGCCACCACTCCTAACCGCCACCACCGCCACAAAAAAAGCACTGTCGACCACACACATGCACCCACTCAACTTGCCCAGCCCAGCACTCTGCACCAAGCCCTAAAAGCCCTCAAACCCTCCAACCCTTCTCCAGTCGCCTGTCTCCCCAACACACGCCAAACGCAAAAAAATGACACCTTGACAACCCCATCGCTCTGCACCAGCACAGCGCACGCGCCAGCGGCGTCCCCCTCGGTGCGCGCACGACATCACCCCACCGCCACCACAGCCACCAACAACCGAACAGTCGGCCACCCACACGCACCGACCCACCTTGACCACCCCGTCGCTCTGCGCCAGCGCGGCGCGCGCGCCAGCGGCGTCCCCCTCTGCGCGCGCCACCGCCGCACCCGCCTCTCCCCCACGCAAATGTGATTCTGCCTCTGCACGCTTGGAGGCGTCGAGGGAGTGGGCAAGGCGCTCAATCTCCTTCTCCTTTGCGCGTAGGCTGTGTGCAGGGGCGAGTGTGTGTGTGTGTGTGTATGTGTGTGTGTGTTTCAGGTGACGGGGTGAATATATCAGTCGAGCCTCTCCCGCGCGCGGCTGCACCTCTGCCTCTGAGCGCTTGGATGCGTCAAGTGAGCGCGCGAGGCGCTCGATCTCCTTCTCCTTTTCGCGCAGGCTGTGTGCAGGGGCACATGTGTGTGTTTGTGCGTGTGTGTGTGTGTGTGTGTTTGTGTGTAAGTTTGTGTGTGTGTGGGTGTGTGTGTTTGTGCGTGGTGTGTTGCAGAGGGCGAGTGAGTCGAGGCAAGGCAGGGAGGGAGGGGGGGGGGGGTTGCGCGGCCGCACACCCAAACCCACACCCATACCCACACCCATACCCACACCCACACCCACACTCACACCCACACCCACAGCCTCACCACCCCACCCCACCCCATAACCCACCCCCCACCCAACCACCCACCAACCCACCCACACATGCGGGGGGCACCCACCTGCCCTCCAGCTGCGCCACCCTCTGCCGCACGCCAGCTGAATCGCCCTCCACCGCCCTCACTGTCGCCTCTGCATCAGCAACTCGGTCAACCAGGGCGAGCTGCTCGTTCCGGGACGCCTCGGCTGCGCGTGCGGCCTGCGTGGCGCAGTTTGGGGGTTTGAGGTTCGGGGTTCAGGGTTCAGGGTTCAGGGTTTGTAAGGTGAGGATGCATGCTGGCAAGGGCTTACACCTGCACTGCCATTTTCACACTCGACCTCAGAGGCTCCTCCAGCTGTAGCACATGCTGCCTTCGTGCACACACACACACATGCACGCACAGCCTCCCACATGCACACACCCTCACACACACTTTCTCCGCCTCCTTCTCCCTCGCCCTCAGAGCCCCCTCAAGCTGCGACACGCGCTGCCGGCTCGCCGCCGCCTCCGCTGCTGCTGTGCCCGCGGCCACCTTCATGCGAACCGGAGCAGGGGAGGGATGCAAGGAGGTTGTCAGTTGGCAGTGCGCACACTCTCTTGGGATCTAGGGAGCTGCCTCAAGGGGCAGGTGGGCATGAGACAATGTGTGGATGTGTGGTGGGGTGGTTGGGCAGCGGGGGTCATTGCCGCCTCCGCTGCCGCCGCGCCCGCAGCCACCTGCATTAGCATGCGAACATGAGGGGGGGGGGGGGCCAGGAGGTTGTCAGTTGGCAGTGCGCATGGGATTGAGGGAGCTGCGTTGACGGGCAGTGAGACAATGCGTGTACGTGGCGAGGGTTGGAGGTGCAGCGGGGGCCTGCCGCCTCCGCAGCCGCCGCACCCCCAGCCACCTGCCTTTGCACGCAAGGGAAGAGGAGCGGGGAAGAGGAGAGGGGTGGTGGGTGGGGTGGGGTGGTAAACGTTTGGGTGGCGTTGGGGTAGTGGACTCACCTCCGCCTTGCCAGAGGCCACCGTTATAAGTAGGCGCAGAGGAAGGGGATATGGGAGAGGTGGAGGTTGGGGCGTGCATGTGTGGTTGGACAGTGGGGTCAATGCGCACCTTTTGCCGCCGCACGCACATACACCATAGCTTGCACGCAACAAAGAGAAGTCATGGGAGAGAGGAGAGGGAAGGGGTGGGTGCGTGGGGTGCGGCAGTGGGGTCACCGCCTGCGCCACCGCCGCGCCCGCGTCCGCCTGCATTCACGCACAAAGAATGCCAGGAGTCAGGGGAGGGGCTTGTGCGTGCGGGGATTGGGCGGCAGCGGCGGCGGCGGCGGCGGCGGTGGCAGTGGCGAGTGTGGCGGCCTCACTCAAACGGGGAGGCGAGGGAAGGAAGGGTGGACGTGTGGTGGGGCTGTGGGGCAGTGCGCTCACCGCCGCGCCTGCTACCACATTCAATAGCAGGTCAAGAGCAGGTAGGGGGGGGGGGGGGCATGAAAGAAGGCTGCCTGTTTGCGGCACGCCCTCTCTGGGACCAGAGCCTAGCACCAGACCCCACAGTGCAGCCCCGGAGCCGTACACCACCATTGGCGGCGTGGAGGCGGTAGAAAACGATTGGTCGAATGCCAGTGTACCACCGGAAATCACACGAAAACGGCAACTTCCCCCCCCGAAAAGTGTGAAATCCACGATGTCACACTTATAAAAACAAAGTGTCTCCAGCGGTAAGAAATCAATCAATCATCCAAAAATTACTGCATGCCCCCCACCCCCCCACCCCCCTCCCACACATCTATGCGGGCGAGCGACACGATCCAAGGAGGCAATCCCACAAGACATCACAACAATCCAGCTCCGCTCCTTCATACTAGCGAAAGCTGGTAAAAAAAAGGCCCACCTCTGCGTCTGCCGCCTTGACCGGAGTGCCTACCTCCACGCCACACACACACACACACACACAATCACTCCGCCCCCATCTCTGCGTCTGCCGCCTTGACCGACGTGCCCGCCTCAAACACATACACACACACACACACACACAAACGCACACACACACACACACACACATGCACACACACGCACACACACACACACACACACAGCTCCACCCCCACCTCTGCGTCTGCCGCCTTGACCGACGTGCCTGCCTCCACGCCTCGGGCGGACTCAAGCAGGCGTGTCACCCTCTCCAGCTCGCGCTCCTACGTTTAAGGGTGTTGTTGTTGTTGGTGGTGTTGGTGTTGGTGTTGGTGTTGGTGTTTGGGTTTGGTGGTGGTGTCGGTGGTGTTGTTGTTGTTGTTGGTGTTGTTGTTGCTCTCGTTCGTGTTGCATGTACAGTCGTGTGTGACGCAGGCAGCGGATTCAAACTTGCTCGGCACATACTGCTCCCACCCCCGCCCCCATCCCCATCCACCCAAGTCCACACACCCACACCCCGCCCCCGCATCTTTGCCTTCATTGCCGTGCCCGCCTGCGACAGCTGTACCCTCATTCCAGCCGCCTCCTCCTCCGCCATTCTTGCCTGTCACCATGCATGTGCCCCAACACCATCAGCACGAACACATACACCCCAACCCCACCCACTCACACTCACACACACCACCCCGCACCTTGGCTCGCAGCGCTGTTCCTGTCTGCGACAGCTGCACCCGCAGTCCAGCTTCCTCTTCCTCCGCCCTCCTCACGCTCCTGTGCATTTTCCCCGCGCATCCGCCCCCCCCCCCCCCCCACCCCACCCAACTCACCCCACCCCCCGTCCCCACATATCACGTGAACCCACACACATACACACTCACCCAACCACCCAAACACACACACACACATGCACACCCACACCCACACCCACACCCACACCCACCAATACCCACACACACTCACACACACTCAGCACTCGTGCCTTTGCCTTGATTGCCGTCCCCGCATGTGACAGCTGCACCCTCAGTCCAGCCTCCTCCTCCGTCCTCCTTGCCTTTGTCACTGTGTATGTGCCCCAACACCATCAACACAAACACACCAACCCCACCCACTCACACTCACACACACCGCCCCCGCACCTTGGCTCGCAGCGCTGTGCCAGCCTGTGACAGCTGCACCCTCAGTCCAGCCGCCTCCTCCTCCGCCCGCCTTGCTGCCTCCGCCGCCTCCTGAGCTCTGAGCCCGACCTCGCCCTCACTGCCCTTGGTGGCATCGAGCGCGCGCTGCAGGCGCTCACACTCGCGGTCCTTGGAGCGTGCTGACGAGAGGGCTTGTGCAACCTGTGATCATTTTGCGCAATATAAGGTAAGGTTTTAGGTTTGGTTAGGGGTGTTTGAGTGACGGGTGTAACACACGCTGCAGGCGCTCACACTCGCGGTCTTTGAAGCGCGTGGATGAGAGGGCTTGTGCTAACTGTGTTTGTGTCGTGTGTGTGTGCGTGTGTGTGTGTGTCTATGTGCGTGAGTGTGTGTGTGCATGTGTGTGTGTGTGTGTGTGTGTCTGCGTGT
>VFSX01000036.1:685000-755000 GCA_016618255.1 Chlamydomonas sp. UWO 241 | reverse complement strand
TGTCGGGGCTGACAGCGCATGGCCAAAGGTCTGCACGTACGGTGCGTACAAAACAGTGCATCGGTCTCCACACAGCGCACCTATTTTTGCCGCACGCCTTCAACTCCGCATCACCAACGTGTACATCAGTGATTTTATTTTCGACTGTGCACATCCGTTTGGCTGTATTCCGGCTGGACAGTGACCTTGAACACAGCTCAACCCACCCAGTGGATTGGAAGTCTGCCGAGCTCGCCAGACAGAGCTCGTCTAGAGCATCCAAATGAGCGATGTATGAGGACAAACAGTCAACGGGAGGTCAACGGTCAACGCGGTCAAAGCAAAGCCCGGCTGTGGAATAATTAATCAAACATCCTTAACATAACATCGCTGGTGCACATCCAATTCACCATGGCCCGCCGGTGGCAGTGGCCTTACCTAAGGGGCCTTGCTGCAGGTGCTGCCTTTGCAATGAACTACGTGGCACACACACACACACACACACACACACGCACACACACACACACACACACACACACACACACACACACACACACGCACGCACGCACACACACCTCCTTGTCACGCGCCCTCAGCGCGCCCTCCAGCGCGCCCATCCGCTTTGCCATTGTTGCAATGTCTCCGTCCAGTCGCCGAGCCGCCTCCTCGGTCTTCAGGATGTCCGCACTGCGGCAGACAGTGCATAATTGGTGACGAAAATGGGTGACACGTGTGTGGGGGGGGGGATGGTGGTGACTCGTGGTGGATGCTGGTTATTATGGTGGTTTCCGCTGATCGTGGGGTGTGCATGACATCTCTGTCCAGTCGCGTAGCCGCCTCAGTCTCCAGGATGTCCGCACGGCGGCAGACGGTGAATAATGGGGGTTGACAAGTGGTTGACGTGTGGTGGTGTACGTGGTGTCTGGTTCTGGGTGGTGTCTTGGTGGTGCGTGGTAGGCGCCTGGTGGCGGATGCTGGTGACCATGGTGGTTTCCGCTGATCGTGGGGTTTGCACGATGACTCTGCCTAGTCGCATAGCTGTCGCCTCGATGTTTAGGGTGTCCGCACTATGGCAGACAGTGCATCATGGGGGTGGCAAGTGTGCGTGCGTGTGTGTGGGGGTGGCAGGTGGTAACGCCTGGCGCTGGGTGGTTTTGAGGTGGTGTCTGGTGGCGGATGCTGGTGTCCATGGTGGTTTCTGCTTCTGATCACGGGGCTTGCATGATGTCGCCGAACAGTCAAATAGCCGCCTCGGTCTTCAGGATGTCCGCACTGCGGCAGCCAGTGAATAATGGGTGTGACGAGTGGTTTGAAATCATAGCTGTTTTGGTGGTGTGGTGGTTTCTGGTGGCTCCTGATCATGGTGGTTCTCAATGATCGCGGTTGTGGTTGTAGCGCAATATCTCAGGCCTCCTCGGGCGTGGGCATGGGAGGAGGGGGAGGGGGGCATGGTGTAAGGAGTGGTGGTCTTGATGGTGGTGGTGGTAGTGTTGGCGTGCGGTCCCCGCCCAGGAGGCGAGCGGCCTCATGAGTCTTGATCAGGTCGGTGCAGTGCGTGTGTGGTGGTGTGTGTGGTGGTGTGTGTGGTTGTCGCCCGCTTTTTTAAAGGCATCCCAGTGCACGCGTCAGACTTTGTAACGAGGGCGTATTGTTGTTAGTAGTGCAGGCGTTGCCGGTGCATGTGGACGGCTTCATGAAACGCTTGGCTGGTTGGTAGGTTGTGGTGTTGTGTGGGGTGTGTGCGGTGTGTGGGGTGGTGTGTGTGGGTGGGTGGGTGCATGGGTGTGGGTTGTGAAGGGGGGAGGGGGGGCGGTAGTGTGCGGCTGCTGTCACTGGCGCAGATGGCAGGGCTGTGCATCCGTGACGATGCGCACAGCCACCGCTTAAGTGTGTTCAATCACCGCCGACGGAATCATCCGCACCTGCTCTCATACTCAGTCGCCCGCTGCGAGTCGAGGGCCTTGCTGAGTCGCAGGACCTGCGGGGGTGCGTGTGTGTGTGGGGGGGGGGGGCTGTCACATATGCGCGTGACTTGGCTACGCACAGCACAAACGTTTGACCATTTGAATGCCTCTTTTGCCACGGCGGGTGGCGACTTGAAACTGTTCCTATTGCCACAGTGGACGCCAGGCTCCCTTCCAGCGGCGTATGCAGCCGTCATCCGCCCCCTTCGTTACATGCTGGTGACTTTCCACCTCCTGCCCACGCTCCCTCTCTGTATGTGTAGAACCTATCGTCCTTGACACGGCGCACAACCCCAGAACCTACCTGCGGTGCCTTGGACGCCAGGCTTACCTCCAGCTGCACCACGTGTGCGCGTGTTTGTGCGACCTCCACCTCCCCCTGACCCCATCCCACCACCCACCCCACACCCCAACCCGCCCCCCGTCGCTTCACCCCTCTCGCCCATCCTTGAACCTTGGGCCTTGGCATTGCATGATGACAAACCTGCGTGGCCGTGCACGCCAGGCCCCCCCTCAAGCTGCACCACGCGCTGATGGCCCTGCACCTTATGCCCACTCCCTGTCTCATTCTCTGAATACCGTCTCGCCTCGCCCGTCCACCTTTTTCACAACCCCTATCTCCATCTTGACAGACCCCCGCGCCCATGTGTTGCCACTCGCCCCCATGAATCACCTGTGTCGCTTTTGATGCCAGGCTTCCCTCAAGCTGCACCACGTGTGCGCGCATGTTGGCGACCTCCACCTCGAGGCGCCGCGTCGCCTCGTCGCTGTGGGAGGGCGAGGCAGTGACCTTTTCATGATTATGTTGACGGTCAAGATAGGTATATAGGTAGCTGTCATGTGGGTAGCTGTCATATCTGTCATAGCTGTCATGGCTGGCATAGCTGTCATGTTGTCATGCTGTCATAGCTGTCATGCTGCCATGCTGTCATAGATGGCATGCTGCCATGCTGTTTGCGTCATGCTGTCATGCTGTCATGCTGTTTGCGTCTTTTGATAAGATTTGGGCCAGCAAGAAGATGCAAGTGCAGTCTAAGATGCGGGTTTACAACACTTTCGTGCTGCCCCACTTTCTGTACAGCTGCGAAACATGGGCCCCTACTAAAACACAACTGATTCGATTGGAGGTTGCCCACTCTTACTGCCTTCGTCGCATTCTGGGTGTGCGCCTGGTCGACCTGCACAGATTGACTTATATTCGGCAGGCGTGCGACACTGAGCCAATTGAGAGCCTTGTGGCAAAGCGATCAATGCAGTGGCTAGGCCATGTGATGCGCATGCCGGCTTCTCGTCTTCCTCGTACGACTTTTGACTGCACAATGGATGTGGCTCGGCAGCAAGGCCGGCCTCCAGCCTCCTCCCGACACTATTTTCTTAAGCTACTGATTCAGCAGCTAGGCGAAACTAGTGGCACTCGTTCTGATTGGAAGACTTTTTCGGACACGGCGTTTGAGCGTGCTCAGGATAGGGTCGGGTGGAGAGCCGTGGTGTACGGTCCGGCTGCCCCTCAGGCGCCGGCCCCTCCACCACGGCGGTCAAGTAGATTGGCAAGCGCCACTTGACCCCTATCCCCTAGAAGCAGTTAGGACCTATTTTGGAGGCGTCGCACAATAGCTCTCCTTTTTGCTCTGGGACTACACGTTGGCAGGCAGCCGGCTGGTGGCTACCGCCCCTCACAAGTAATTGTTAGGGCCAGAACTGGACTTGGGTCTAGGCGGTGGTACTAGGACTAGAGGTAGTCTTTGCTGGAAAGCTGATGTAACTGTAACTGTCATGCTGTCATAGATGTCATGCTGTCATGCTGTCATGCTGTCATGCCGTCATGCTGTCATAGATGTCATGCTGTCATGCTATCATGCCGTCATGCTGTCATAGATGTCATGCTGTCATGCTGTCATGCTGTCATGCTGTCATAGATGTCGTGCTGTCATGCTGCCATAGCTGTCATCGCTGTCATGTAGGTAACTGTCATGCAGGTAACTGTCATGTAGGTAGCTGTCATGCTCTTGACAAGCTACTTGAGTGAATTCATGTGTGGGTGTGTACACACAGACGGACGCAGCTGGAACTTCAGTGAACATGGCTGTGAGCAATAAATTCCAAATGGTAGTAGTAAATAACTGGGGGTGAAGAGCAATGTTGCAGGGAGCAGCCCCCCCCCCCCCCATTGTGACCTGCCTGCGCGCCTGCCGCGCCTCTGCGTCCGCCTCTGCGGTGCGCGCGCCCTCGAGCAGGCGAGTCAGGCGCTGCAGCTCGCGCTCCTGTTTGTGTGTGGAGAGCAGAGTTGCATTTTTTTTGCTGGTGCGCATGCGCGAAAAAACGCATGGTGCCCTCGAGCACTCGGGGTGTATGCGCTCCCGTGGTGTTACGCTTTCGACAAAGAAGACAGCGACATGCCATGACCCTCAAAGCGACCTCCACCCTGAGCGCCAACGCGCTGCGTCCACACATGCCACCCCCCACACTACAAGCCCCGCGAGCGCCCATGTGCTGCGTGCACACATGACATCCCCACACTCCTCACACCCCACACCCTCTTAAGCTTAACCTTCACACTCCTCACACTTATCACACACCTTGCTGACCTTGATCGTCACCGCGCCCTCCAGGTGCAGGCACCGTGAGCGCCCATGCACTGCGTCCACACCTGCCATCCCCCCACGCCTTGCACCCAGCACCATCCCTACCTTGACCTTCACACTCCTCACACCCATCACCCACTCACACTCCTCACAATCCTCACACCCCTGACACCCTCCTTCACACTCCTCACACCTTGACCATCACTGCACCCTCCAGGTGCAGGCACCGTGAGCGCCCATGCGCAGCGTACACACATGCCACAACCCCCCACTACAAGCAACCCACACCCTCACTACCCTCATTTACTCCACACACGCACACACGCCCCCTCCCCCACCTTGACCCGCACAGCGCCCTCCAGGTGCAGGCAGCGCGAGCGCCCATGCGCAGCGTCTAGCTCGGCAGCCTTTGCTGACTCAGCAGCGGTGGACGCGCGCGCAAGCGACTCGTGCAGGTCGGCCTTGAGGGATTCGACCGTCTGCACAAAATATCGGGGGGGGCGGGTTTTGGATGTTAGGGTTTAGGATTGGGGGCAGTGGTGGGTGGAGGGGCTCGCGAGCAAAGGTCACGAGGGGGTCAGCTTTGAGAAGTTCAATCGCCTGCATGCAAATGCTCAGTTGGGGGCGATGGTGAGTGGATTGACGCGCGAGCGAACGGTTGTGGAGGTCGGCGTTGAGGGACTCCACCGTCTACGTGTGACAACACATAAGTGGAGCCGGGGAATGAGCGGATGGACGCGCGGGCTGAGGGTTCGTGGAGGTCGGCTTTCAGGGACTGCACCGTCTGCGCGTGACAACACAGGATTGGGGGCTGGGTGTGAGCAGACGGACGCTCGCGCAAGCGACTTGTGGAGGTCGGCGTTTAGAGATTCTACCGTCTGCGCAAAAAAAAGGGGGTTTAGGGGTGGAAGGTTTTAGGGTTCAGGACTGGGGGCAGTGGTGGGTGGAGGGGCACGCGAGCAAATGCCCCCAGGGGATCAGCATTGAGGGGTTCCATCGCCTGCATGCAATGCACAATTGGGGGCGATGGTGAGTGGATGGAAGCGCGAGCAAACGGTTTGTGGAGGTCGGCTTGCAGAGACTCCACCGTCTGCGTGTGACAACACACGATTGGGGGCGGGTTATGAGTGGACGGACGCGCGCGCACACGATTTGTGGAGGTCGGCCTTGAGGGGCTCCACCGTCTGCGCAAAATATCGGGGGGTCCGGGTTTAGGATTGTAGGGTTCAGGACTGGGGGCAGTGGTGGGTGGAGGGGCACGCGAGCAAAGGCCACGAGAGGATCAGCTTTGAGGGATTCTGTCGCCTGCATGCAAATGTACGATTGGGGGCGATGGTGAATGGATGGAAGCGCACGCAAGTGACTTTGTGGAGGTCGGCATTAAGCGACTCCACCGCCCGTGCGCTGCACACACACGATTGGGGGCGAGGAATGAGTGGATGGACGCGCGGGCTAAAGATAAGTGGAGATGGGCTTTCAGGGACTCGACCGTCTGCGCGCATGCACAGGATCGGGGGCGGGGTATGAGCGGAAGGACGCGCGGGCAAACAAATCGTGGAGGTTGGCATTGAGGGACTCCACTGTCTGCGCACGCAAACACAGGACTGGGGGCGGGGTACGAGCTACCTTGAGCCCTCGGCGCACAAGCTGCCGTGCAGTGTGTGCGACATAGAGGGTGCTGTAGGTACAGCCATGCAATACAGTTACAGTTACATTTATATTTACATCGGCTTTCCAGCAAAGACGACTTCTAGTCCTAGTACCACCGCCTAGAACCAAGTCCAGTTCTGGCCCTAAAAATCACTTGTGAGGGGCGGTAGCCACCAGCCAGCCATGCAATACACCCAACCAATCCCTCAAAAATCGCACCTTGCCCAGCCTCTCCACATCCTTGTCACGCGCCTTCAGCTGAGCCTCAACACAGGCCACCCCACGCACCACTCAACCCCAAGGCACCCAAATCAACACCAACTGCCCCCAACACACATTGCCCAGCCTCTCCACGTACATGTTTCGCGTCTTGAGCAGCGCCTCCATCTGAAGGCGACCCCACGCGACCCTCCGCCCAACGTAACCGAAATCAACCATCAGTTACTCCCAACCAGGCATGACCACACCGTTCTTAGCCTCTCCACGTCCCTGTCGCGCGCCTTGAGCTGCGCCTCCATCTGAAGACAACCCCACGCGACCCTCAATCGCGAGTGATCCCTAATGGCCCCAAACCAGGCTAAACCGCACATTGCCCAGCCTCTCCACGCCCCTGTCGCGCGCCTTGAGCTGCGCCTCCATCTGCAGGCGGGCCTTGAACCCAAGCCACCCCATCGAACAAAACAGCCCCAAAAACCTCGAATGCCGCGCCGCAAACCAAGTAACCCACTGGCAAGTAACCCCCATCGAGCAGATTGACGCAAAAACACCCACTCAATCCCTCCCAACCGCACCTTGCCCAGCCTCTCCACATCCCTGTCGCGCGCCTTGAGCTGCGCCTCCATTTGTAGGCGAGCCAGGCGCTGAGTCGTGACGTCCGACTCTAGGCGCTTGGAACCTGCGGGTGGGGCATGCACACACACGCATAAGTGAGGCAGGCAGGCAGGCGGGCGGGCAGGCGGGCGGGCGGCGGGCGGGCGGCGGGCGGCGCGGGCGGCGGGCGGGCGGGCGGGCGGGCGGGCGGGCAGGCAGCCACCGCAGCGTCCTCCGCCTTGCTCCTGTGGATGCTACCGTCGCCCTCCTCCACAAGCCAGCATGCAACCCACCCCGCACCCCCCAAAGCCGGTGCCAGAAACACACACACACACACACAACCTCAAACACACATACCCCCCACACACACACACACACACACGCACACTGCCCCCCCCCCTCCCTCACCGTCCTCCGCCTTGCTCTTGTGGATGCGCTCGTCGCCCTCTGCCCCACGCGCATTCCGTAGCGCC
The DNA here is from genome assembly GCA_016618255.1 of Chlamydomonas sp. UWO 241. NCBI lineage: Eukaryota > Viridiplantae > Chlorophyta > Chlorophyceae > Chlamydomonadales > Chlamydomonadaceae > Chlamydomonas > Chlamydomonas priscui. The sequence goes on along the minus strand of VFSX01000036.1, from coordinate 747,542 downwards.
TCGTGTGCACGCTCCAGCTCACGGTCGCGTTGGCGCAGGCTGCGTGTGGAGAGGGGTGGGGGGGTGGCGGAGTGAGCATGATCACGGTCGCCTCGCTGGCGCAAGCTGCGTTTTTCAAGGGTTCAGGGTTCAGAGTTCAGGGTTTTAAGGATTAGGGGCGTGTGGGGGGGTGCGGTGGGGTGGGGGGTGGGGAGTGGGCAGTTGGGGACAGCGCCTCGTGTGCACGCTCCAGCTCGAGGTCGCGTTGGCACAGGCTGACCGGGGGTGGGGGGGGGGCAGTGAGAGGCAGTGGCGGTGGGTGCTGTTGTACACTATGATTGACAAATGGACGCAAGTGCCCGTAGCAGACCCCCCCCCCCCCCGCGCCCCCGAATCATGGGAACACATGCAAATGCTAGGGAGGGTCTGTGTTGTACCAGGTGCTGGCCGCTCATCCAGGGTGTGCTTGCAACAACAGGTCTTGTACGCCAGCACAGGCGTCCGACGGACAGTAACATCCACCACCGTAACTGCGATGCCGCCGTGTCCCAGCGGACCTTCCCTCCCCAGCTGCGCCACCCTCTGGTGCACGCATGCAGAGTCTGCCTCTACCGCACGCACACCCACACCCACACCCACACACGCACAAACACACGTGCGCGCAAACACACACGCATGGGGGCGCCCACCTTCCCTCCAGCTGCGCAGCCTTCACGCGCGCCTTTGTGAGCTCGCCTTCCAGCTTGACTGCCACCTCCTCAGCCACCTGGTGGTATATGGGACGGGTGGGGTGAAACCATGCATGATAAAGTGTTGACAAAAAGCCTAGTGGGGCCGCCGTGCAGCTTGATTGCGACCTCCTCCACAGCATACAAGGTAGCTAGCCTTATAGGCAGCCCTGTAGGCAGCTTTACAAGGCAGACGTGTGTGTGTGTCGGGGGGGGGGGGGGGCTCTACTAATGGTGGGCGATACTGGCATGCACGGTCGCTGGCAACGTGTGCATTTTGAGCCAGCCTTCCAGCTTGACTGCCACATCCTCTGCCACATATGCAGCCATTGGTGGTGGTGGTGTCCGGGGCAGGGGGCAAAGAGGGGGGGGCAGGGGGAAGGGGGGGGGGGGCGAGAGGGACTATGCACGACCGATTGCAATGTGCACATTGGTAAGGCTGCCTTCCAGCTTGACTGCAACCTCCTCATGGTGGTTTCCGGGGTTTAGCAAGGGCTAGAAAATTGTGGGTTCCGCCCGGTCACTGACAAACTGCAAGCGGAAGTTGAACAGCTGCGGCGGACATTCCACACACCTGCGCACGCTCGCGCTCGGCTGCGCGCCCTGCCTTGGTGCCCTCTCGCGCACGCGCAAGCTCCCTCTCCTTTGACCTGCAATTTTAGAGTGAGATCGCGATGATGCCCGCGCTCGGCAGCACACGACTTGCACAACAGAGGGGTGCACGGAGGGCAACCAGGTCGGGGGGGGGGGGGGGGGGCTTGCGTGCCACACGCCCGCGCTAACACACGCTTGAGCGCGCACGCAGGGTCCATCTTTTTGGACTTGGGGTGGTTTGCACGGGGGAGGGGGCGGGGCAGGGGGGGGGGATGTGAGCTTGTGTGCTACATGCACTCGCACACGCAAGCAAACGAGCGTGCGCGGAAGCTGAGTCCCCTTGTCCCTGCACAATAAGGTCGTGCGGGAGGACACGAAACACGCCCGCACCTTGACGCGTGCTCCGGTGTGGAGATCTTTGCAGCGCGCATCGTCATACCTCCTTGGAGAGTCTCCTGCCTGCCCTCCTATGCCCCTGCATACAAGCCTAAATGTGGATGAGGGTGCCACCCTCCGACCAACCCATCCGCCCACACCTAGACACTCCACGCAAGCCCCCACCGTAACGCGTGCTCCAGCGTGGAGATGCGCTGAAACCAGCTCCCCTGGAGCGTGGCCCCCTCATACCATCAAAACCTCCCCCAACGTCTATAACCAAACTCCTCGTCCACACCGTGACGAGTGCTCCAGCGTCGAGATCTTTGCAGGGGGCGACTCCAGCTCCCCCTGGATCGTAACCCCCTCCTACCTTGCAAACCTCCCCAACAATTTGCTGGCGCTGGCCCTGGGAGTGCATGTATTTCGCCGCGGGTGTGACCAAACTCCGTGTTCACAGCAGTGCTTTTTCGATTGGGCGGTAGACCGCCAATGTATTTGTCACCGCCCGGTTTCCCTTTTTCTGGTTTTCCCCTTTTTTCGGGGGCAGCGCCCGGCTGCCGTTGGCCGGGCTGTAATAATTAATTGATTTAAATCAATTTATGAAGCACTGGTCCACAGAAGCCCGCACCGTGACGTGCTCCAGCGTCGAGATCTTTGCGGCGCGCGACACCAGCTCCCCCTGGAGCGTGCCACCCGCCTAAGCCCCCCTTGCATACAAGCCCAAACAAGGATAAAGGTTCCACCACCCATCATCCCACACTCTGACAAGCCCACCAACGCATCCTCACACACTCCCACACTCCACACAAGCCCCCCACCGTGACGCGTGCTCCAGCGTTGAGATCTTTGCGGCGCGTGACGCCAGCTCCCCCTGGAGCGTGCGGAGCTCATCTTCTGCAGCGCACAGCTCGCCATACGCAGACTGGCGCATCGTCTCGCTCCGCTCCTGTAGAGGAGGGGGGGTAGCGTTTAGGGTGTATGGTTTAGGGTTAACGGTTTATGATTTTGGGGTTAGGGTTTTAGGGTTTAGGGTTTAGGGTTTAGGTTTCAGGGATTAGGGTTTAGGGTTTAGGGTTTAGCGTTAAGGGGGGGGGGGGGGTGAGGCCACTCATCGACAGCGTTGGAGTGAAGATAGCAGAAAGTGATTTCATGTCCTCTGCTGCAAACAGCTCGCCGTACGCGGACTGGCGCATCGCCTTGCTCCGCTCCTGTAGGGGCGGGGGGGGCAGGGGGGGGCAGGGGGGGGGGGGAGAGGCCTGTGAGACCACCCAGTAAGAGCATGACACACATTGGAGTATTTACATTTTACAGTGCACAGTACACACCCTTGGGGCGTGGGCTTGGGGGAGCTACCATGCAAGGCTAGCTACCATAGCTACACGCGTTGAAGTGAAGATGGCTGACGACGATGCGGAGTTTGCAATCCACATGTAGCGGTCACCCTTGTGACAGCAGTCCTGGAGTCTTGCCCAAACTAAAAAAGGTAACGCCACCCACGCTCGGTGGCTGGGCCAAACAAGCAGCACCTCTGTGTTGGCTCCACAGTCAACCCATCATGCGGCCGGCAGACAGGCCCAAACACACACACACACACTGCCCCACACATTGAGCTGTGCCAGCTCAGCGGCCAGCAATCAACAGCATCCCATGGGTGGGAATGCAGACAGCAGACAGACACACACACACACACACACACACCCAGCCCTCAAATGGCCAGAGGGCGGACCCAAGGTATAAAACCATCAAGGGACCAAACAGCCCTCCCGCAGACCACCGGAAGCGGGGCTAGTAGCACACCCGCCGCAGCACTCTACTCACGCACATACTATATAGTTCATAAGCTCTTCGCCAGGGGCTCCCGCCCTGGCGCCGCTCGATGGCGGACAACCGGGACAACTGCGCTTGGTACTGGGCGGCTGAAAATCTGGAAATTTACCCTGAGCGGCTGTGACGCACAGCGCTACTGATGAACTGGTCCTGATGGGGCGAGGCTATGTGGCAGATGGGGCAGCGGTACGATGGAGAGCACGATGCACGATGGCGAGAATTGCGGCGAGCATGCACCCCCTCTCACAACGATCGGAACTCAAGCAGATTGCGGCTCCTAATGGTTTACTGTGCCTGGATGGAAGAGAGAGACGGATGGCGAGAAATTGAGAAACATGGGAAGCGAGGCACATGCGGCTAGGCTTTGTGAGGAGGTTGCGGCGCAGGGGTTCCCTGCCCCAAGGCGCAGATTATTAGATGGCGACGCGATCGATGCACCAGCCGTGCGGCATGGGGCGAGGCGAGGCCCCACCAGCGGGCGGGCACCATAATGGAGATGGCGGCTAAGAACGAGGAATGCGGCTACCGGGGATGAGGCTACGGGTTATGCATGCCAGGGGACGGCGGACAAGGCTAATGCGTCATGGCGCATGGGTAAAGAACGGGGAATGAGGCTACGGGAGCTGGCGGGCGCGGCGCGCGCATGGCGCGCGCGGCGCATGGGGGTTGCATGGCGGCGCTCTGCGCGTGCATGCATGGAGGAGATTGCTGGCGGGCATGGAGGAGATTGCTCGCGGGCGTGGAGGAGATTGCAGGCGGCAGCATGGAAGCGGATGGCGAGAAATTGAGAAACATGGGAAGCGAGGCACATGCGGCTAGGCTTTGTGAGGAGGTTGTGGCGCAGGGGTTCCCTGCCCCAAGGCGCAGATTATAGATGGCGCAGCAATCAATACACTAGCCGTGCGGCATGGGGCGAGGCGAGGCCCCACCAGCGGGCGGGCACCATAATGGAGATGGCGGTTAAGAACGGGGAATGAGGCTACAGGGAGAGGATACGGGTTACAGATGCCAAAGGGGACGGCGGAACAAGGATCAGCCATAGGTGTCACGGGGAATGGCTAAAGAACGGGAATGAGGCGGGTGGTACGGGTGCTGGCGCGCATGGAGCGCGGCGCGGCGCATGGAGATCGCATGGCGGCGCCCATGCATGGACGAGATTGCTGGCGGGCATACAGGAGATTGCTGGCGGGCATGGAGGAGATTGCTGGCGGGCATACAGGAGATTGCTGGCGGGCGTGGAGGAGATTGCTGGCGGGCATGGAGGAGATTGCTGGAGCCAATGGCGGCGGCGGGACTAGTAGTAGAACACAGGCGCACACCAACAATGCGTTGCTGTTACTACCTGGGTGGTATAGGGTGGATCTGGGGGCCCAGTGTCCTGTCTAGGTCCAGTGCGTGCGCGCGTGTGGGGGTTTACCCTCACCCCTACCAGGTAGCCAGCCAGTTTCCCACTGAAACTGAGTTTAAGGTGTCGGGCGCTAGCGCCGACACCGGTCTTATACATCATTACTGGTGTCACACAGACTGTAAGATCCATCATCATCATCATCACACACACACTGCCCCACCCACGCACACACCTTCAGCTTTGCCAGCTCAGCGTGTGCCGTCTTGAGGCTGGCCTCCGCAGACTGCGTGTACATGAAGGGGGGGGGGTCAAAAGGGGCAACAGAGTGATGGCAGAGTGAGATCAGAGTAACATCAGAGTGGGATCAGAGTGGCATCAGAGTGGGATCAGAGTGGCATCAGAGCAACATCAGAGTGACATCAGAGCAACATCAGAGTGACATCAGAGTGGCATCAGAGTGGCATCAGAGTGGCATCAGAGTGTTATCAGAGTGGCATCAGAGTGACATCAGAGTGTCTTTGGAGTGAGATCAGAGTAACGGACTGGGATCAGAGTGGCATCTGAGTGTCATTGGAGTGAGATCAGAGCAACAGAGTGGGATCCGAGTGGCATCGGAGCCAGCTCAGCGTGCGCCGCCTTGAGGCTGGCCTCCGCAGACGTACATGAAAGGTGGGGGGGGGCAAAAGGGGCACCAGAATGAAGGCAGAGTGACATCTGAATGACATTGGAGTGAGATCAGAGTGACATCAGAGTGGGGTCAGAGTGGCATCAGAGTGGGATCAGAGTAACATCAGAGTGGCATCAGAGCAACATCAGAGTGACATCAGAGTGGCATCAGAGTAACATCAGAGTGGCATCAGAGTGGCATCTGAGTGAAATCAGAGTGGCATCAGAATGTCTTTGGAGTGAGGTCAGAGTGTCTTTGGAGTGAGGTCAGAGTAACGGACTGGGATCAGAGTGGCATCCCAGTGTCATTGGAGTGAGATCAGCGCAACAGAGTGGGATCTGAGCGGCATCAGAGCAAGGTCAGCGTGTGCCGTCTTGAGGCTGGCCCCCGCAGACTGCACGGAACGGGGGGGGGGGGGGGGGAGTGGGCACATTGCCAATAGTTATCATTTGCAGGCACAGTGTGTGTGTGTGTGGAGGAAGGGGGAGTCGTGCTCTGAGTAAGTGCAGCTGAAACAGGGTGCAAGGAATGGGGAGCGGGAGAGGGAGGGAAATGGGGTTTGGGCCCTATTCAGTCAAGAGGGGTAGTGGAGAAGAGGGCATGGCCAATCAACGCGGGTGCATCTGCTGGATTGAGCCCGCCAGCGCAAACGTCCTCGCTGCCAGCGACAGCAACAGTAACATTGGCTATCCAGCGAAGACTACCTTCTATAGTGCGACCGCCCAGACCCAAGTCCAGTTCTGACCACCGCCTAGACCCAAGTCTAGGTCTGGCCCTACGGATTACTTGTGAGGGGCGGCAGCCACGAGCCGGCTGCCTGCAAACGCTTAGTCCTAGAGCAACATGGAGAGCTGCTGTGCGACGCCTCCGAAATAGCTCACAATTGCCTCCCAGCAACAAGGTAGCGCAGGCACAGCTTGCGCACACGCACCCTCTATACACAAACATGTGCGCACAAACACAGCACACACACAGCACACAGCACACAGCAGTACCCCTGCAGTGCCCCCAAAGTGCACATGCTATTCATGTCGCCAGCGCTGCTCATGTACTACGCACACGCACAGCTCGTGCATAGCATGTGTAGGCCATGCAACATGCAGCACTACTGCACTGCTGGTGCACCGCTGGTGCACTACACCCTCCGGATCTGGTAGATGAAGTGCAGGCAGGCGGCGCGCCATGGTGGTGGTGCGCCCCCACGACCACTGGTGTTGTCCCAACAGTAGGTGCGTCACACACGACTGTAAACCCCATCGTCATCATCATCGTCATCATCATCATCATCCCAGAGACCCCTGCTACTGATCGTGTGTGACCCCACAAGGAGTGACTGTGAGGGTGTAGGTGACCACCAGCACTTGCCTGCGCGCGTGCGCGCGACCCCGCGGCGTCCCCGGCCGCCCTGCGCGCCGCCTCCCCCGCGTCTGCCGCGCGCGCGTTGGCGCACACCACTGCGTCACGCTCGATGGAGAGAGCCTGCGACATGTCAAACACATTGTGTGCATGCGGATGGGTGGGGGGAGGGGGGGGAGGAGGAGGGAGCTGGCCCATGTGCGCTTGCGGTGATGTGGGGACAACTTAGACCCGTGGCCCAACTTAACATGGCCTGTGTGCCAGACCAATGCCAATCCCCGATACCTCGCTTTGCATAATTGAATTGATCTGTGAATTTAAATCAAAAAATGTTGAGCATGCGCCTTCAAACATTCCAGATCCGTGGGCCAACCCAACGTGGCCTGTGTGCCAGACTAAGACCAACCCCCCAATACAGCACACGTACGGAATGCAAATATTACACTTGTGTTTGGTGTGTGTGTGGGAGCTATGGACCTCGGCTGCCGGCTGCACGCAGCCGGCCGCTTCACACACGCCACAGGCACCCAACCCCATGTGAATCCGTTAACAACAGGCACAACGAGCCACCGACGCACCTTGTTGGCGGCCGCCAGCTGTACATCCGCTCACACAGCTGCCTGCCGCACATCCCAGTCCGCAGACATCCACAGGCCGACACATCCCCCAAACGCAACCCGTCGGCGACCACTGTTCGCGCACGCTGCACGTCCGCATTCGCAGCAGCCACAGCCACTACCCGCACGTCCAAGACGACAAACACCCTCACCACCCCTACCACCCCCACCACCCCGAAACCCGCAGGCACATCGTCCACACCGCACCCCATCAGCGGCCGCACGCACCGTCTGCGCATCCACGCAAGCAGCAGCCAAACCCACCTCACAAGCCGCCTCAGGCACCCGCAGGCACACACCACCTCAAGCGCACCTCGTCGGTGGCCGCGCGCGCACATTACGCGTCCGCATTTGCAGCAGGCACCGCAGCCGCCTACCACCAAAGCCAGACATCCGCTCGAAACGGCCACAACACCTGATGGCAGGCACAGAGCTCCAACACTATACAGACCCCAACGCGCCTCACCGGCGAAACACGCGCACGCTGCGTGTCCACATTTGCAGCAGACACAGCCGCCTCCCGCACGCCCCCAAACCCAGGCACACACAGGCACACACCAACCCAAACGCACCTTGGCGGCGGCGGCCGCACGCTGCGCATCCGCATTCGCAGCAGGCACCGCAGCCGCCTACCACCCAACCCAGACATCCGCCCGAAACGGCCATAACGCCCAATGAAATGCACAGAGCCCCAATAATAGAGACCCCAAACGCACCCCGTCGGCAGACGCGCGCGCACGCTGCGCATCCGCATTCGCAGCAGACACCGCAGCTGCCTACCACCCAACCCAGAAATCCGCCCAAAACGACCGTAACACCCAACGAAAGGCACAGAGCCCCAATAATAGAGACCCCAACACACCTCATCGGCGGCCGCGCGCGCACGCTGCGCGTCCGCATTCGCGGCAGACACCGCCGCCTCCAGCGCGGCAATGCGCGAACGATAGCGCTCCGCCTCTGCGCCCGCTCCTGCCGCGGCGCTCTGAGCAGGCGGGGGAGTGCACACAATTGTATCTTCGGTCCAGGGGTGTGTGGCTGAGCCGCTGGCGTTGGGCGTCTATGCCCGCGCCCGACGCCGCGCCCTGCTCATAAATTCCCACAGGCACGTAAGCACAAGGTTACGTGTGTGGGTGAGAGTCGAGGGCGGGGGGCCGCGCGACCGATAGCGCTCGGACTCTGTGCTCGCACCCGCAGTGGCGCCCTGAGCAGGCATGTTCACAGACGCGGACAGAAGCTTCAGTGCGAAAGAGTTGGGTTGTGAGGCTGCGCCACACGCACGCGCATGCACGCACACGCACACACACACACACACACACACACACGCACACATGCATGAACGCACGCACACACACACACACGCACACACACACATACACATGCACACACACACACACGTCTGCCGCAAAACGTCATCTCCATCACACACGCACACACACACACACACACACCTCTGCCGCAAACGCCCTCTCCATCGCATTGGCGTACTCCGCCTGCGCCTCTGCTGCACGTACATCGCGGCTGAGGCGCGCCTTCTCTGCCTCCTTGTCCTGCGCACGTGCACGGTTCAAAGTGTACAGTTTGCAGTTCGCACCCTTGGGGCGTGGGATTCAGGAAGCTTGCATGGGATGGCGGGCGGTGTTACACCTCAGTTTGCCTGCTTGGGTGTGTGAGTGTCGCCTGCGCCTCTACTGCACGTGGTCGCGGCTGAGGTGCGCCTTCTCTGCCTCCTCGTCCTGCGCACGGGCATGGTTCAAAGTTTGCAGTGTGCAGTACGCACCCTCGGGGCGTGCGATTGCGGGAGCTTGATGATGATGGATTTTACAGTCGTGTGTGGTGCACTTACAGGCAGCGTATTCGACCTTGCTCGGCGTATAGCGCCCGAGCACTACAGACGGGTGGCTGGCTACTTGTGGTGGGGGGCGAGTGGGTGCATGTGATGGCGGGCGGTGTAACAGGCCTAGGCCTCAGTTTGCCTGCTTGAATGTGGGTGTCGACTGCGCCTCTGCTGCATGTGCGTCGCGGCCGAGCTGCGCCGTCTCTTCCTCCTTGTCTTACGCACATACAACGGGACTGTGAGTGCGTGTTTGAAAGTTAACCCCCTGTCCGTGAGTCTTGCAGACTTGTTCTACTCCGTTGTCATGCGCACGTGTGACGGGTCATGGGCGCGTGGCATCAGGTTACAGTTCCACAACCAGGTTTCACTACCAGGTCTTTCTAAGTCGAATACGCTGCCTGCAGGTGCGGGCCCACACGACTGTAACCTACATCATCATCACCAGGGGTAATAGCTCGGTTGCCATTCATTACGCTGGCACTGAATTTCGGGGTAATGCTGTATGCGCCTGCAGCCCTGGGTGACCGAGACAGCAGCTGTGATAGGGTGGGCACACACAATGTGACGTAGCGGTGAACAGGCGGACACTTCACTAAATTGAGTGAGCACAGCGGTGCATGCATTGCCATGGCAACTGAATATTATATGTTTCTAGTCGGTGCATCATGTGCACCACACCTTTGTGTGCAGTGCAACCAGCAGCCCCACGCGCGTGCGCAGCCCAATCAATTCCGCTGCTGCAAACGTTTGTAGGCGCCACACATCGACCACGCCGAATTCACCAAGTACCAAGCATGCATCACCCACCACGCCGCACCTTGGCAATGCAGCGCTGGCTCCAGCTGCCCACACGCGTGCGCAGATCGATTGAGTCCAAGCATTTACACTTTCCACGTTCACACTTCCCAGCAGGCATCGCCTAACACACCGCACCTTGGCACGCAGCGCTTCCTCCAGCTGCCCACACGCGTGCACATATCGATTGAGTCCAAGCGTGATCACTGTCCACCTTTTATACTTCCCAGCATGCATCACCCAACACACCGCACCTTGGCACGCAGCACTGCCTCCAGCTGCCCCACACGTGTGCGCAGCCCCACTGCGTCCGCTGCGATCGCTGACTCAGCACCCGCCTGCAGGCTGCAGATGGTGGCGCGCAGGCTGGAGACCTGGGTGTGTTAAGATGGGTGGGTGGGTGGGTGGGTGGGTTGCTGACTCAGCCCATGCCTGCAGGCTAGAAATGGTGGCGCGCAGGCTGGAGACCTGGATGCATTGGGGAGGGTGGTGGTGTGGGCGACTGGGTTGCTGATTCAGCGCACGCCTGCAAGCTAGAGACGGTGACGCGCAGGCTGGAGACGTGGGTGCATTGGGGGAAGGGTGGGTGGGTGGGTGGGTGGAGGGGAGGGGAGGGAGGGATGAGAGGGAAGGGACGAGGGTGAAGGGGCAGCGTGCGTGCGTGGGCGGCGGTGCAGGAGCAGGCGTCGGCGTGACAGGCCGACCAACAGACAGACACCAACAGCCCTAACCAACGCACGAAGTCGAACGTGCCCCCCCCCCCTCTTCCAAGATGGGCATGCGCTGGCCCTAGGTGTTCCGCCACCCTGGCCCCGGGTCACCTCACCCAGGTAACTTAGGTAAACTAAGGCTTCGGTTTTTAGGTCTACAATTTCAGGTTGCAGGGTGAAGGGTGAATGGTGTAGGGCTAAGGGTGCAGGGTTAGCTGTCGCACCTCGTGATTATGTTTTCACGATTTTAGTTGATTTTCTGGAGCCATTTGACTGGAAATCCGGCTCCATGGATCCCGAATCTGGCTCTAAACGCCGGAGAAAAAAAATGCCCCGTCGTGTCCCCCCTTGACATGCGTGGCCTCTGTGTGGTCGTCTCTGATGTGCGTGTGTGTCGCTGCGTGGCTGTACATGAACGCTGCGTGGCTGTCGCCGATTGTGTGGCTGTGGCGACGCAGCTGTCAAATGATAAATTTAATGGCGTCGATTCGAAAAACGCTGTACGGGTTATCCTTTGTAAAAGCACTGGTCCAATCCCACCTCTGCGTGCGCCTCCACCGCCGCGACCTCGGCGCTGCGCACTGCCTCACGCAGAGCAGCAACCTCAGCCTTGTGCTTGGCTGCAGCTGCCGATGCCTGTGCGTTGCGTGGTGGAGGGGGCGAGCATTGGGCGTGGGCGCGCGCTTGGTTTGTTGAAAGAACCAAGTGTGTGACCGATAGAGGGCAGAGCCGCCTTGTGCTTGGCAGCAGCTGCTGGCGCCTGTGCGTGGCGTGTGGGGGGGGGCGAGGGGAGGCTTGGGCGAGCGCTTAGTGTGTTCAAAAAGTGTGTGGCCGATAAAGGGCACAGCAGCGACCTCTGACTTGGCTGCAGCTGCTGACACCTGTGTTGGGCGTGTGTTGGGCGTGGGCGGGCGCACGCCATCAGGCATGAGTGGGAAGTCGGTGTGTGTGTGGCTGTTTGAGGGCAGAGCAGCAACCACAGCCTTGTGCTTGGCTGCAGCTGCCGATGCCTGTGCGTGGCGTGGGGGAGGGGGGCGTGCGTTTGGCGTGGGCGCGCGCTTGGTTTGTTGAAATAACCAAGTGTGTGACCGATAGAGCGCAGAGCAGCGACTGCGGACTTGGGCTTGGCAGCAGCTGCTGACGCCAACGCCTGTGTGGGGTGTGTGTGGGGCGTGGGCGGGCGCACACCAACAGGCATGAGTGCGAAGTCGGCATGTGTGTGGCCGTTTGAGGGCAGAGCAGCGACCTCGGCCTTGTGCTTGGCTGCAGCCGCCGATGCCTGTGCGCTGCGTGGTGGTGGGGGGGAGGGGAGGCGTGGGCGCGCGCTTGGTTTGTTAAAAAAATGTGACCGATAGAGGGCAGAGCAGCGACCTCAGCCTTGTGCTTGGCGGCAGCTGCTGGCGCCTGTGTTGGGCGTGTGTGGGGGCGAGTGTGGGCTTGGGTGAGCGCACACAACCAGGGATGAGTAAGTTGGTTTGGGGGCAACAGAGGGCAGAGCAGCGACCCGAGCCTTGTGCCTGGCTGCTGCTGCCCGATGCCTGTGCGTGCGAGGCATGCACAAAAGGCAGGAACCCATAAGGCAGTTTTGCGCGCGTTTGGATGCCATGTGATTTGATGCCGCTGGCAATGCCTGTGCAGTCAAGACATGCATGAGGGAGGGAGCAGGCATTGGTTGGGCGGCTGTGCACACGTTGGACGGCCACACCAGTATTTTGCCTGGCTGTTGGTGCTGGTGCCTGTGCAGTCAAGGTGGCATGTGAGGGGGAGCGAACAATCCGGTCGGCTCTACGCAGGTATGATCAGAGCAGCGATCACAGCCGTATGCCTGGCTGCTGTCGTCCCTGGCCGCTGCCAACGCCCGTGTATGGCGTGTGGGCTTGGGCGGGCGCACAAAAACATGCATGAGTTAGGCAGTTGTGTGGCCGACGGAGGCAGCGCAACGAGCACAGTCGTATGCCTGGTTGCTGCTGCAAACACACCTTTGCCTCTGCCCTGGGCAGCGCCACTGTCGACACTGTGTCTGCATCCCTGCACGCACTGTCTGCCGCCGCGCGCACAGACACACAGACATCGACGCACACAACACATAAACACACACACACACACACACAAACACGCACGCACGCGCGCGTGCCTTTGCTTCTGCCCTGGGCAGCGCCACAGTCGACACTGCGTCTGCATCCCTGCGTGCCCTGTCTGCCGCAGCGCGCGCACTCGACAGCTGGCCCTGGAGGTCACTGAGTGTCGACACGAGCGCCGCCTCGGTCGATTGCGTCGCCTCGGCGCCAGCCAGCACGTCGCGCATCTGGCGCTGCATGGAGCCTGCGCGTGCGCGCATGAGCAGCAAGCGGCAGGGTAAAAAAAGTCAATAACCCTCGTGACAGGGATGACAGCGCATGGGCGCCAGCCAGCACATGCGCATGCACAGCCAGCATCAGGTTACAACATAGCACGGCTGCAAATATGATGACGCCTCACGCACACGGTGCTGCATGGGAGCCTGCATATGAGCAGCAATCAGCAGAGCAGGTTTGGGCCTCAAAGACCCCCAGGCAGGCTGTTCACATGAATTCAGGGTTGACACAGCAGTGGAGCCAGCCAGCCCGTGCGCACAGGATCTCTTCAACACCTCGTGCAGCTGGCGCTGAAGGGAGCCTGCGTGTGTGCGCGCACAAGCACACACGCACGCACGTACACACGCACATGCACGCACACACACACGCACACACACGCACACACACACACACACACACGCACACGCACACACAGAGAGAGAGACATTCGTTACAGTTCCCACCGCACGGGCAACCTGGATTACGGCTCATGCCTGTGCTAACTAAAGCACGCACCCCGGAAATCGTTTCAGAAGTCGAAAAACACGCACACACTCACACACACACACACACACACACACGCACACTAACACTAACACACCCGCACACGCACGCACCGTGCTCCCTCAGCAGCTGTGTCATCGCCGCATGCAGTGAAGCCAGCCGCGGCGCGGGCGCGCCCCCTCCCTCAGCGTCAGCATCGGCATCAGCGTCATCAGATGCGTCACAGAGTCCATCGAGCGGCAGGCCCACAAAGCCGGCCGCACGCAGCGAGTGGTTGAGGCGCACCCAGTCAGCGGGGCCGACAGAGGCGCGCGGAACGGGGGGGGCGTGGGGTACAGCGGCGGCTGGGGCGGGTGGGGGGCGGGCGGGTGCGTGGGGGACATGCGAGGGGACGCGGTCGGCTGCTGCTGCTCCTGCTGTTCCTGCAGGTGGTGGTGGTGTTGCTGCTGCTGCTGCTGCTCTTGCTCAGCCGCCGCCACCGCACCCACCACCTCCTGCTGCTGCTGCTGCTGCTGTTGCTGCTGCTGCTGCTGCCGCTGCTGCTGCCGCTGCTGCTGCTGCTGCTGCTGCTGCTGCTGTTGCCACTGCCGCTGCTGCTGCTGCTCCTGTTGCTGCTGCTCCTCAGCCGCCGCCACAGCATCGACATCCTCCTCCTCCTCGTCAGCCTCTGGTTCCTCCCTTGATTCACACGCCTGCTCCACGCCTCCCGCCTCCCCCGCTTCTGACTCGCCGTCCACACCGCCACACGCAATCAGCGCATGGGCCTCTTCCAGCGCATGCGCCGCAGCGTGCTCCTCCTCCTCTGTCTCGTTCGCGCTTTCCACCTCCCCAGCAGCTAGGAGCGAAGCAGAGTCTGCCAGGAAAGAGGCAGACTGGGGCGCGTGTGAGTGGGGAGAGGCTGCCAGCAACGAAGCAGCGACAGGTGACGCGGCCTGGGGCGTGTGTGGCTGTGATTGCGGCGAGGCAGCTGCCAGGCGTCGGGCGGACGAGTAGTGCAGCGAGGCTGCTGCTGCTTCTGCTGCTACTGCTGCTGTTGCTGCTGCTGCTGTGTGTGCTGTTGCTCCTGCATCTGCTGCTGCTGCTGCTGCTGCAGGTGGGGGAGGCGGCGTGCGCGCGGGCTCGTGCCAGCGCCGCCTCGCACTGACAAGCGCAGCAGGCGACGGGCCCACGCTGCCGCTGCTGGCGCCGCCTGCCGCTGCGCCAACACTGCCGCAAGCGCTGCTCACGCCGCCCGAGACTGCACCCCCGGACGCCGAGCCAGCACTGCCGCTGCCGCCGCCCGCCGCTGACGCGCCTCCTGGCGCCATGCCACCATTGCCGCCGACCGTGGATGACGCGTCTCCTGGTGCCACGCCTCCGAAGCCACCGCTGCTGCCACCAACAGCGGCGCCACTCAAGGACTCCCTCGGCGAGTCCGTCTGCGTGCGCGTGTGAACGGCCGCGCCACCCAAGGACTCCCTCGGCGAGTCCGTCTGCGTGCGCGTGTCAACGGCCGCGCCACCAGACGACTCCCCGGGCGAGTCGGTCTGCGTGCGCGTGCGGTCCGCAAGCGGGTTGCCGCGCACCGTGAACGTTGCCGGCTGGTGCGGCTGAGGCATGCCAGCAGCAGCAACAGCAGCAGCGCCAGCACCAACACCCGCAGGTGTGGTCGTAGCGTGCGTGCCGAGCGCAGCTGCGGCGCCCATGGTGCGCACAGGACCCATGCCGGCGCTGCCGCCACCGCTGCTGGAGCCGCGCGTGCTACGCATGAAGCCGCGGTGGTGGTAGCCTGGCGCTGCGTCCCTGCCGCCGCCACCGCTGCTGCCGTACACCTCTGGGCTGGACGGCAGGCTGAGCTCGTCGCTCGGGGCAGATCCGCTCCGATCGCTGCCGCCGTTGCTGCCACCACCGTGCGAGCCTGCGCCCCAGCCCTGCGCGCCCGCGCCGGAATCGCTGCCAGCATGTGCGCGTATGTCTGCATCGGCATTGCCGGCTCCCATGCGCGAGGCTGCGCCCCAGCCCTGTGTGACCGCGCGATCAGCGCCAATGCCTGCATCGACATTGCTGGCACCCATGCGTAAGCCTGCGCCCTTGCCATGCGTGGCCGCGCCGGACCCGCCGCCAGCATCAGCGCCGATGTCTGCATTGACATCGCTGGCACTCAACCTGTGCGAGCGCGCGCCGCCCTCTGGTGTGTCTTCAGCGTCGCTGCCAGCATCAGCGACGCTGTCTTCGCCACCGTAGCCGTCGCTGCTGTCGCTGCCGTCGCCACCACCGCTGCAGTAGCTGCCGCCCAGGCCGACGCGCCGTGCCGCCGCCTCCTCCCCCCGCTCCTCCTCCCCCCACTCCTCCCCTGGCCCCTCCTCTCCATACCCAGCCTCCAGGCCCTCCCTGATGAGCCGCTCCACATCCGCCTCATCCACCTTGCCACCTCCACCAGCAGCATTGGCTCCATCGGAAGAAGCAATGGAGGCGAGACCCTGCTCTGTTCCAGCCCCATCTTCCTCGCCATCGTCACCGGAAGAAGCAATGGGGGAGAGACCCTGCTCTGTACCAGCCCCCGCTTCCCCGCCATCGTCAGAGGCAGCGCACCAGTCGCCACTGTTCTCACCCTCCTCCTGCCCCTCCTCCTCCTCCAACAGGCGCGCCGCCTGCGCCTGCCACGTCTCCTCATCGCCAGCGGCCGACCCACCGCTGCCGCCACCGTGCCCGTCCACCGTGTAGTCATCCTCCTGCTCCTCCACCTCACCTTCATCCTCGCCCACCGTGTGGTTGTGTGCGTCAGCGCGGCTGGCCGCCGGCCCCGTCTCCTCCTCGACGGCAGCCGACCCACCGCCGCCGTCACCGTGCTCCTCCTCCGTGTCCTCCTCCTCCTGCTCCTCTTCACAATCATCCTCGCCCAACGAGTGGCTGTGTGTGCCGGCGTGGCTGGCCGCCGGCCACGTCTCCCCCTCGACGGCGGACGACCCACCGCTGCCCCCACCGTGCCCGTCCACCGTGTACTCCTCCTCCAGCTCCTCCACCTCACCATCACCCTCGCCCACCGTGTCGGGCTGTGTGTCAGCGCGGCTGACCATCGGCCGCGTCCCCCCCTCGCCAGCGGGCCACCCACCGCCGCCGCTTCCGTGCCCATCCTCCGTGTACTCCGCCTCCTGTTCCTCCTCACAATCATCCTCCCCCAATGTGTGTCTGGATGTGTCAGCGCGGCTGGCCACAGCCACTGCCACTGGGGATGAAGCCAGGCTGACGTCGCCACCAACGCCGCTCTGCGCGTCTGCCTCGGTCATGCCCTCATCCTCGCCCTCGCCCTCGCCCTCGCCCTCGACCACAGTGCTGCTGGCGACAGCCCCAGCACCCGCTGCGCTGCTCAAGTCAGCCAGGCTGAAGTGGGTGTACACGACACGGGATGCAGGGCGAGTGCTGCTCGCGCCGACACCAGCACCTGCACCACCAGCAACTGTAGCAGCAGCGCCGCCTGGCTGTGCATACGCGGTTGGAGCAGCAGCAGAAGGAGCAGCACCAGCAGCAGGAGTAGCAGCACCACCACCACCACCACCAGGAGTAGCAGCAGCGGCACCACCGCCGACAGCCGCACCGCCGCCTCCATGCTGCTGCTCCGCGCCACCGCCCACAACCGCGCCGTGCACCGCCTGCCCGCCCACGTCCGCCCTCCGGCTGATGCTCACCACGCCGACCGCGTCAACGGACTCGACTGCCGCCGCACCACCGCGCCACGCAGGGTCCTCCACGCGTGCGCCACTGGCGGCGCTCACCCGACCGGCTGAGAGGAGGGAGTCGGCATCGGCAGTCGGGGGAGGGGCTGGCATGCGCGTGCTGGGGGCACGTGCGGCTGCGGGCGAGGAGCCGGCCTCACTCCCGCCGCCTGCACCCCTGCCCTGCTGTGGAGACACAGACGCTGCCTTGCGTGCGACAGCTGCATGGCTGGGGTCGCCAGGGCTGTGCAGGGGGGCGCTGGCACCCAGTGGCACACCACTGTACGCGGAGCGGTCAGCGGGTGCTGCTGCGCAACAGCAAGCACGTTGTGCACACGTGGGGAGGTTGGTGCAGGGGGGGGGGGCGTGTCGCTCATGCATCCATGCATGCATGCAGACAGCATGGGTAGTGGGGAAGAGGGTGGTGTAAATCAGGGGTGCGCCCATGCGTGCCCTCACGCAGCACAGCAGGAGCATGCGCGCGCACCGGCAGCTGTCTTGGGGCCGCCTGGTGTTGCAGGGAACAGCTGATTGTATTTGCGACGTAGGCCTGTGGTCGCAGAGGGGGGGGGGGCACCATGCATGCGGCAGCACACACGCGTGAGGACGCGCTACAAAGGGTCGCATGGATGGGCCAAGTGGCGACCGCACCAGTGAGGAAAGTAGCTAGCTCGTCGTCCTCCCCCGCTTCGTTCATTGCGGGTGGATGCCACTGAGATTCACCATCCATCTGGCATGACGAGGCCGTTTGGGTCAGCCCTCGGGTTTTTCAAATACGATCCCAAAAAGGTATGGGCTCCACACGCAAATGAGCGCGGCCCCATCGCACCGCTGCGCTCGATTCAAGTCCACACGATGCTCCGCCTCCTGCCATTCACCCTCCATCGGTGCAGCCAGTCGGCGGTAGTGGTGGGATCGAGCTGTGGTGCTCGACGCTGGGTGGCGTCTGATGGTGGCGCCGCGGCGCCTTCTGTGGAAGGCGCGTGCTCTTGCATCGTACACGCATGCATGCGTGATACTGAAGTGTCGCCCAAGACACGCCTGCGGCCTGTGAGTCACCGTCCCGATGATGCATGGTCTGCATGGATGCGTGCGCAGGCGGAGAAGCTCGAGCCGCCACCGATGGCGCTGCTGCGAAAGAGGCCAGCAGCAGCGGCAGCAAAGATAGCCATGCGGCTTCGGCGTCCACTTCTGGAGAACCACAGAGGCCTGCACTACCGCTCAAGACGTCGCGGGAGGGCTTCCACACGATGACGCACAACATGAACTTCCGTGTGCATGGCGACCTGTCGTACGAGGTGGGGAGGACGCGCGCAGCAGGGCAGGACGCCCATGTGATGGCGGACGCATGCATGCCCGCATGGCGGCGCCCATGCAGTCGGGCGTATGACCTTCGGGATCGCGCGCTGTGGCAGCCACGCCGGGGCAGCCCTTAAAGACGGGTTACTGTCAACGCCATACACTCGGGGATGTGGAGGTTTAAACCAGCAGTGCGCCCCGTCACCCTAAACTCGAGGGGGTGGCGCGGGCTGCATGCCGTGTGGGGAGGTGGCCGTGTGAGTAGGTGGGTGCCGTGGCTGGATGCAGTGGGGAGGTGGCCAGCGGCGTGGCTGTCGCAGTGCGGAATTCCGCCAGGGTGCTATCCCCACGGGGATGGGGAGTCAGTGCAGTGCGTCCACCCCACCCGGCCTACCCCACTCTCGACGACCACACGCACGCACACACACCCATGCATACACGAAGCCCCAACCGCCATCACCACCACCACCACAGATCGGCATGGTGGGCGAGCTGCGCCGACGGCAGGACCTCAACCTGGAGCTGCTGCTTGCTCAGGCGCGGCTGCGGACAAAGCAGCAGCTGGCGGCGCGCCCGCTGACGGGCACGCTGCTCGAGGAGATGCCCTACCAAAATCCCAACGTCTGATCCGCGCCATGGAATGCGGTCATAACGTCTGAGACGGTCCGGGGTGCGCCTGAGGCAGTGGTGGGCGCCTGAGGCGGTCGGGGTGGCACCTGAGGCGGTCTGGATAACGCCTGAGGCGACGCCTGAGGCGACGCCTGACGCGATCAGGGGTGCGCCTCAAGCGGCGCCTCAAGCGGTTGTAGCGCCTGAGGCACCGCCTGATCCACGCCATGGAATGGGACGCCTGAGGCGGCGCCTCAGGCGTTGTGAATGTGGTAGGGATGGCCCTGTCTGCACGGGAGAGTGGGAGTGCTGGCGGGGGGCGATGACGCTCTGCGGCCTCTGCTGTCATCTGTCCGTCGGTGCACGCACTCAACGGAGTCGGAGGTGGCGGGACAGTGTTGCTGGAGGGGTGTGGGTTGCGGGCGGAGATGCGTGGTCGTCGGCGAGCTCAGACAGCATGCGGTGCCTAAGGCATATATTTAGATCTTATACGATCTGGCACTAGAGGGCACACAGCTGCAGTGAAGTTGGATATGGGCTGTGCTGATGAGCCTCTCACGGGCTCTGATTTGCATGGGCGCAGCCACCCGTGCACCGTGAACAGAATGATGTTTGGCCCCGCAACCAGCGTATCGGGACACCGCTGTGTGCTTGGCCTGGACCATAACTTCCTCAAGAAGGCGATCCACCGCCAACGGCGGTTGACTGTCTGTTACAATTCGACCTCCCCGTTGGGTGACGCTTTCGACGACGTCGGCACTTTCGCCTGTTTCTAGGCGATAAGAATGCATAAGGCAAAATCAATTGAGGAATCACTGGGCCCTGACGACGGCACGTTCGCTTGTTCATAGGCGGTAAGAATGCACATGACAGAATCAATTGAGGACTCACTGGCATGGGCCCAAATGACGGCACCGCCTATTCATAGGCGGCAAGAGTGCACAAGACATAATCAATTGAGGAAGCACTGGCCGGGATACGGTGTTGCCCTCAGTGAGGGCGCTGACTGGGACAGCACGTGAGACAGCAGGGCGCATCGGTGCACGTGTACAGCATGTGTCCCACCCGACGCCGTTGCATCGCGTGACTGACTGGCTTGAGCTGTGCGTGCCGCCAGAGCAGTGAGGGTATACCCACTATGTAGAGGTGGGCGCAGTACAGCAGTAGCACGCGAGAGACAGCAGGGCCATCTGTGCCACGTGTGCAGCATGTGCCCCACACGACGTTGTGTCGCGTGCCTGCCTGGTCTGTGGGCAGTGTTGAGCCAGCTGCTCCTACGGGAGCGAGGGCGGTGGTGGGTGCAGCACAGCCTTGAGCGACACCGCCTCCACCGTGCATGATGCAGTGCCACCGGCAGCACCAGGAGAGAAGATGCACCGTCACACGGTCTTACCTCTGGGGGCCGGCCTCGCTGTTGCTGGCAGCACCCTACCGAGCATGCCCCATGCATGCATACGCATAGCCCCACCTCTGCGCAGCAACGCATGCGCAAGTGCGAGCAGCTTAAGCATTAAGCTGATAAGCGTGACCGAGTCAAGATGAAACCAGAGTGTGGTCCACCCGGCTGTTGCTGCCCCTGATGAACTGACCATGAGAGGGGCGCCCCTCGCCGGCGAGCAGCAGTGATTTCGTCTTCATGTTTTTAAATTAATCATTCCACAGCCGGATTTTGCGTGGACCGCGGTGATCGTTGACAACTCCCTTTGACCGTTTGCCCTTATACATAGGCAATTTGAAATCTGTTGACGTGCTCTGCTTGGCGTGCTTGTCAGACTAAAAATCCACTGTATGGGCTGAGCTGTGTCAAGGTTAAAGTACAGATGGAATACAGCCAAATGGCTGTGGACAGCCGAAAAGGAAATCACTGGCGAGCAGGCTGCCGGGAGAGAGTGGGCACAGAGAGGTGGGAGTTGCAGGCAGCAGGCAACATCCTCCCCGGGAGGCCCCCTGGCTGGAACCAGCTGTTGCGAGTGAGGCTTTGGGGGGGTACACAACAAGCTGGCTTTGCACGTTTAACTTTCAAACTTTACTTCAAGCCCAAAGCCAGATTGTTGAGATCGGGCACGCCTGTCAGTATCCAGCGCTGGCTGGTGTCTCAAACGTCTAAAAAGGCGGTGTCTCATAAGGTGGTGTCTCAAAAGGTGGTGTCTCAAAAGCGAAGCGAGCGCATTAGTGTGCGCCCGCCACCCTGTGCACCGTTGGCTGGGCTGCCTATGTTTCCTCTCTGCCTGACCCCCCCCCCTCCCCCCTGCGTGTGGTCACACACAAAGCCAGCAGGGGAGAGGGGAAAGAGTAACTGAACAACGTCGCGATCGCACCACCACGCCTGGGGGCAGCGGTGCGCAATCGGATGCCACATGAAACTGTGCCATCCATCAGGGATGTCGTTTTCTGGTTGCTGGAGGTGGGGGTGTAGACGGGGGTAGACGGGGGTAGACGGGTGTAGACGGGGAAGGGGAGAACCGGCGACCCCCAGCCCGTCACCACATAGAATCCCTAGACTCTGCAGCTGGAGAGACGCCGCCTTACTTGCTACCCCCAGCCCTACTGATATACCACCGGACTTGCTTCCCCCAGCCCCAGAGAGATACCACCTTACTTGCTGCGAATGCTCGCGTGTGTGCAGCAGATGGCGGCACGTCGGCAGTGTGCGCTGCGTGATCGTGTGCGGCCGCAGCGCTTGTGTGTGTGCAGTCACGATGCTTGCGTGTGTGCAGCAGATGGTAGCAAGTCGGCAGTTTGCGCTGCGCGATCGTGTTCGGCCGCAGCGCTCGTGTGTGTGCAGCCGCGCTGCTCACGTGTGTGCGGCCGATGACGGCACGTCGGCAGTGTGCGCTGCGCAATCGTGTGCGGCCGCAGCGTGGGGGCGTGTGTGTGAGTGGGGGGTGGGGGCGCTCTGCGTCAGCACGCTCGTGAGCGCGTTACTCGAGTGCTGCCGATGGAGGGGGTTCTAGGGCAGTGTGCGGCAGCCATAGAATTCCGCCTGTCGCCACAGCTGCATGTCCACGCTCTAGTGAATCCTAGGATTGAATATGTAAATACCTGGGATTTCAGCTGGCCATGGGACTATCCCAGTACAATCCCAGCTGCTATCCTAGCACAGTCCCGGCTGCTATCCTAGGATAGTCCCAGCTGCGATCCTGGGATTGCCCCTGGGATTGAGGTCCGTTAGCAGAGTGTTTTTACATTTTTTACATGTATGCGCCCGGAGGACCCCGGGGCGTGAGTTAAGGCCTAGACTACACGTCCAGGGGAGCTCTACTAGTAGAGCCCGCAAGACCACGAAGCGCGCCAGCCTACCAGGTTAGCAGAGAGGATTAGGTAGTCCGGCCCGTCCCCGCAGGGAGAGGCCGCTGCTACCAGGTATGTTACACACTAGCCTGGGGTTCAGTAACTGGCGAAAACACGCTCTACAACGCTCTACATGCTAAAGACGGCCCAACAACTCACACAGGAACGGTTATCTAGGGCTGCAGGGTGGCTGCCCGCGGGCAAGGCCGCCGCTGCTGCTGCTGCTGCTGTTGCTGCTGAGCCACGCGCCGGCTGCGAGTGGCTTCCCCCGTGCCACCGCCAGGGCCGCTCACACCCCCTCCTCCTCCACTGCTCTCGCTGCCGCCGCTGCTGCAGCCACTTGGGGGCGGATCCGGACCTGCACCCGCACCCGCACCTGCACCCGCACCTGCACGCGAGACCCCCCTGCCTCTCCTGCGTGCCCCTGCCCCTGCCTTTGGCGCGGCTTTCCCTGTGCCTGTGCCTGTGCCTGTCACCTGCACCCTGCGCCCCCCTGCCCCTGCCCCCGCGCCCCCTGCCCCCGCGCCCAGCGCAAGCGACCGCAGCACCGCGTCGCTGTGTCCCTGGGAATTCCGCAGCGCGTCGCCAAGCAGGCGGCTGAGCGGAGCACGTGCGCGCGCGGCGGAGGCTGCGGGGCGGCCCCACGCGGCAGCCTTCTCGGCCTTGTACCTGAAGGAGGGGGGGCGGGGAGTGTGTGTGTGTGTGTGTGTATGTGTGTGTGCGTGTGTGTGTGTGTGCAGCAGCTGCGGGGCGGCCCAAGCAGCCGCATTGTCTTGCTGTTACCACACATACGCCTTGCCTTGCTGTTACAACAGACGCAGACACCCATCTGGGCAGCAGGTAGGGCAGAAGCAACACGCCACACAAACGCACGTACACACAAACACACCTGGATAGCAGGTAGTACATCAGCACCACGCCACGGTGCAACGGCTCGTCGCTCGCTGCTTTTGCTGCTGCGGGTGCTGCTGCTGTTGCTCCTGCTGCCAACCCGGCTGCTGTTGCCCCTGCTGTTGCTGCTGCTGCTTCCGCTGCTGTCGCTGCTGCTGCTGCTGCCGCTTGTGCTGGTGCTGCCACTGCGGCTGTGGAGGTCGCCGTGGGCGCGGATGCGGATGCAGGCGCAGATGCGCGCTCGGGCGCACGTGGTGCACTCCCCCCTTCTGCTCCCGACTCCCCCTGCAAATGTGCGTCTGCCACGTGCCCACCGCCTGCCACAGAATCCTGCCACAGTCGTGCGGCCGCACGCAGCGCGGCCTCCAGGGGCTCGCCCACCTGTGTGTGTGTGTGTGTCCGTGTGTGTGTGTGCGTGTGTGTGTATGTGTGTGGCGAGGCATGTGTGTGTGTGCGTGTGGCTCATGGCGCACACCCAACAGGTGCGCCCTGTGCCTCAGCACCGTCGCATCCAGCTCATCGAAAATGTGTGCACTTAGGAGCTGACAGCCCCCCCCATACACACACACACCACACACACACACACACACACACACACCAGGTGCGCCCTGTGCCTCAGCACCGTCGCATCCAGCTCATCACAACTCAAACCTTGAGAACTCCGGAGCTGAGAGGCCCTCCACACACACACACACACATAGCAGGGTGTGACACACACACACACACACACACATACACACACACACACACCAGGTGCGCCCTGTGCCTCAGCACCGTCGCGTCCAGCTCATCAAAAGTGTGAGCACTGGAGAGCTGCGACGCGACGGAGCCAGCGGCGCACGCGCGCGTGCGGGGCCCCGCGGGGCGGCCGCGCGGCGCGCGCGCGCCCGCGTATGCCGACGCTGCAAAGACCTGCAGCCACGCCTGGCGCACGGGCGCGGTGTGGGCGAGCGCTAGGGGGGGAGTGGGGCAGTCGGGTGGTAGGAGGCCCACCACACCCCTGCTACCGCTGCTGGCGATGTCGCCGCTGCCGCCGCTGCCGCTGCATGCTTGCTCTGTTGCGTTGCCACCGCGCGCCTGCGGCAGCGACACCGATTGCAGCGCACGCTGCGGTGCGGTCGCCACTGTGGGCGGGATCCTCCTGGGGGAGGGCGTGGGCGACGCCTGCTGCTGCTGCTGCTGCTGCTGAGCAGCCGCCCCCTTTTCCGCCCCAGTGCCAGCCACTGTCCATCCCAGCAGCTGCGCGGGGTGCTGCAGTTGGTGTGTGTGTGCGTGTGTGTGTGTGTGTGTGTGTGTGTTGTTGGGTCAGTGGGGAGGGGAACTGTGCGTTGGGATGGTGGGTTCCAGTTAGGGTTCAGTTGGGTGCTCTGTTACACATCGCCTGACTTGGGTCAATGTGAGAGAACGGGTCGACAACGACCTCAATATATGCCTAGCCTAGTAGGGCCCTCTGCACCCAGTGCTTGTGTGAGTGTTTGGAGGGGTCCCATCAGAGAATGTCACTCGAGAGTGGTGTGGCATGATGTGAGTGATAAGTGATCTCAACATGTGCCTAGGGCCCTCTGCGCCCAGTGCTGTATGCCCTCGCTCCTTAGTGGCCACGTGCAAGTGCCAAATGTGCGAGGGCTGGGGGCGTGCTGATGCTGTTCGTGCGCACACACACACGCACGCACACAACACACACACACACACGCACACACACACACACACACCAGCATCGTCAGCAGCTCGCTCCCCCTCGCATAGTCTGCAGCCTCGGCACACGCGACCACTACACACACACACACGAAGACACACACACGCACACACACACACCAGCATCGTCAGCAGCTCGCTCCCCCTCGCATAGTCTGCAGCCTTGGCACACACGACCAGCACACTCACACACAAACATACCAGCATTGCCAGCAGCTTGCTCCCCCTCGCGTAGTATGAAGCCTTGGCACACACAACCAGCACACTCACACACACAACACACAAACACTCACACACACACAGACTCACGCACACACTCACCAGCATCGTCAGCAGCTCGCTCCCCCTTGCATAGTCTGCAGCCTCGGCACACGCGACCACTACACACACACACGCACACACACACACGCACACACACACACACCAGCATCGTCAGCAGCTCGCTCCCCCTCGCATAGTCTGCAGCCTCGGCACACGCGACCACTACACACACACACACACGCAGACACACACACGCGCACACACACACCAACATCGTCAGCAGCTCGCTCCCCCTCGCATAGTCTGCAGCCTCGGCACACACGACCAGCACACTCACACACAGCACACACACACACGCACACACACGCGCACACACACAAACATACCAGCATGGTCAGCAGCTCGCTCCCCCTCGCATAGTCTGCAGCCTCAGCACACGCAACCAGCAGTGCAGACAGCACGAGGGCGCCCGCATCAGACGCGGAGTGGCGCGCACGCCATGCGGCCCACAGGCGCAGGGCAGTCAGGTGGTGGCCCTGCGTGCGTGCGTGTGAGGGTGTGTGGGAGGGAGAGTGGGTGGGGTCAGCAGCAGCAGCAGCAGCAGCAGCAGCAAGAGCAATATGGAGGGAGGGACAGGCACAGGGGGGAGGGAGCGAGGGGGTGCAGCAGGGCATCCATTCAGGTGCACACAAACGTCCAACAACTGCACAACCCCACACCTGCGACGTGCACACACAGATGGATGCCCGCCCCACTCATCCACGCACACACACATCACCATCCACACACACACACACACACAACTGCATCCACACAA
Organism: Chlamydomonas sp. UWO 241; assembly: GCA_016618255.1. NCBI lineage: Eukaryota > Viridiplantae > Chlorophyta > Chlorophyceae > Chlamydomonadales > Chlamydomonadaceae > Chlamydomonas > Chlamydomonas priscui. Next base: position 721,317 of record VFSX01000036.1, on the reverse strand, counting down.
TCACAGCCACACCCATCCCAGTCGCACAATCACTCTCCCTCCCTCCCTCACTCAGTGTGGACAGGTCTACGCATCCACACTCACGCGCACCACCACCATCCACACAAACGCATCCACACAGCCCATCACCCCACACCTGCGACATGCACACACTGATGGCCAAACGCTTGCTCGCCCCACTCAAATGAAGTGTGGATGGGTCCACGCATCCACACCCACACACACGCACACAAATGCATCCACACAAACTCATCCACACCCATCCCACCACCCCACACCTGCGACGTGCACACACTGATGGCCAGACGCTTGCCAGCCCCACTCAGTTGTGTGGACAGGTCCACGCGGCGGTCGCGCGAGGCAGCCACCAGGAGGGCCGCAACGTAGGGGGCGCAGCCTGGGGGCAGCTGGTGTGCCTGTGTGTGTGTGTGTGTGCGCTTGTGTGTGTATGTGTGTGTGTGTAGGCAGCCGCCAAGAGGGCAACAAATTAGGAGGCGCAGCCTGGGGGCAGCTGGTGCGCATGTGTGTGTGTGCGTGTGTGTGCGTGTGCGTGTGCATGTGTGTGTGTGTGTGTGTGTGTGAAGTAGGCAGCCACCAGGAGGGCAGCAACGTAGGGGGCGCAGCCTGGAGGCAGCTGGTGCGCCTGTGCGTGTGTGCGTGCGTGTGTGTGAGTGTGTGTGGAGGCAGCCACCAGGAGGGCGGCGACGTCGGTGGCGCAGCCTGGGGGCAGCTGGTGTGCCTGTGCGTGTGCGTGTGTGTGTGTGATTTTGATGTTGCTGCTGTGACACACCCACGCACACACACACACACACACACCCCTGCTGCAGCCTCCGCGCAAGGCTGTCCACCATGCAAGGCAGCTCAGGGCGGACACACACCCACGCACACACACACACACACACACACACACACACACACGCACCTGCTGCCGCCTCCTTGCCAGGCTGTTCACCATGCGGGGTAGCTCAGGGCATGCGGACGCACAGCGCACGCCGTGTCCGGGGCCGCAAACCTGCATAAAGCAGCAGCAGCAGCAGCAGCGTATAAATCAGGGTGTGTTGGTGGATGGTGCATACGTATGGTGTGCGTGTGCGTCTGTGTGTTTGGGGGGCGGCGAGGGGGACACACATCGCACGCCATGGCCCGGGCAGCTGCACATCACACGCACACACATGCACACACGCACACACACACATGCTTGAGCAGCAGCTGCACATCACACGGGCGGCCGCTCTGCTCACACACATCACACACAAACTCACACGCGCACACGCACACACACACACACACACACGCACATGCTTGAGCAGCAGCCGCATATCACACGGGCGGCCGCTCTGTGCGATGATTGCGGATGCCTCCAGCAGCTCGCCAGCAGACATGGTGTCGTACAGCTGCAGTGTGTGTCAGGGGTGAACACGCCGATCGGATTCCGATGAACAGGGCGCCCGAAGGGCGCAAAACCGATGAGTGTTTTGGGGTGGGATCGGGAAAACCGATGAGTGTGAGGGCCTGGAGGGCCTGTCATCGGCGAAGCCGATGACCACTTCAAACCGATCGGACTCATCGGCTTGGGGTATTTGAGCTACCCGATCGGCTCATGGCCTCTCCTGTTCCGCCCGACGGGCCACCGCCCGTGCGTGCGCCCGACGACAACCCCGCGTCCCCCATGCTGGTCGACGACGACGTCGAGCTCGTGCCCCCGCCGGCCGAGAAGCCCAAGAAGCGCAACGCGTTTGACCTCATGAAGGCCAGCAACCTGAAGGCTGCGTCACGTGAGTGTCACATGGGCATGGGGGGTGCGCGCATGGTGCATGGGGGGATTCAAAATCGAAATGCCCCTCCCCCCCTCCATGCCCTCCCTCCTCCTGCAGCCTCCCTCACCCAGCCTCTAGCCCCCACCCAGACTACCTCAAGCCAGCCTCCACCCAGCCCGCCTCAAGCCTGGGTCCAGCCCTGCCCTGCCCTGCCCTACCGCGCCTCTTTCCAAAGCCCCCCCTGCCCCGCCTCTTCCTAAAGCCCGCCCCATCCCCCTCACTACCACTGCAGAGGCGAAGCAGCTCAAGAAGGCCAAGCACGCCGCCGCTGCCCCGGCCGCGCCCGCCCAGGCCCCCGAGCACCCGCCTCACGAGGACGTCCCTCCGGCAACTCCCACGGCCACCCCCCGCGGCTGATGGCCCCACGATCGACGCCACCCCCATCACCACCAGCGTCAAGAAGAAGCCGCCACCTTCCGAGGCGCAGAAGTCGTGGATCAAGACGTTCCCCTTCATCTTCATTGCCACCGCCGTCAACCTCACCACCAACGGCGCCGTGCTCGTCGGCTGCTCCGTCTGCCGCGAGATCTACGGCGCCAACAGCAACAAGTCGTACGCTGCTGGCAATGCGTGTACTCCCTCAACGACCTCACCAAGCACTCCAAGTGTGACGAGCACAAGGATGCTGTGGACGCCAAGGTGAAGATGGACGGTGGCTCCGGCGGCATTGTGGCAGCCGCGCATGCTGGCGCGCGTGCGCACGTCGAGGTCCTGAAAGGCCTGCTACCAACTCTGCTCGTGGGTGCCCTGTGGATCTGCACAGAGTTGCTTCCAGGCCTGAAGTTTGCCAGCCTACTGGTGGCGCTCAAGGCTGGCAACACCAGTATTAACGCGAAGTACAACAATCGGTCGTACTTTACGGCGTGCGTACTCACCCTCTCCTCAGTCCTCATGAGCCGTCAGCTCGTACAAATTCGAGCTGCCCCCTGTTTTACGCTTATGGTTGATGGCAGTACCGACTGCAGTCCCGAGGATCACCTTCTAATCTTATGTTGTGTACTGTGCCGAGCTCCTTGAGCCGACAGTAGAGTACCTATGTACTGTGAAGCTGTCTCAAGCCGGTGCAGACTCTATCCACGATGTTCTTATTAAGGTGATGGAGGTGCTGGAACTGGACAGCAGCCGCATGGTCGGCTTCTGCACCGACGGCGCAAACGTGTTAACTGGCTGGCGCAATGGCGTTATGACAAAGCTTAGGCGGATGAACCCCTACCTACTTACTGTCCATTGCGTCGCGCACCGGTGGGCACTTGTTATGGTGGATGTTACCACCAGAACTAAGACCACCCTTACCACAGCATGCAAAGCACTTGACACTATTACTTCCAACGTGCACCACCTGTTCTGCAAGAGCGCCAAGAGGACCAGCGAGTGGGAGTTATTTGCCAAAAATAACTACCCCAATCTGACCCGCTTGAAGTTTCCGAATTTTACTACCACGCGTTGGTGGTCTCGCAAGGAAGCCACGCTGGTTCTGCGCCTCAACCTCCACGCTTTGATTGAATACCTGACCCTTAGGAAGGACTGCCCCGATGAGGTGTCGACGCGCTCAAAGACGTTGGAAAAGGCTAGGCTCGTTCTGTCGAAGCTCTTGAGTTATAAGCAGGCAGTCTTTTTGTTTCTACAGATCGATTTGCTGAGCCCTGTCGATAAGCTTTCCAAGGCGTTGCAGAGCAACAGCATTAAGCCCCTCGACCTGAAAAAACGTTTGACCGCCACCATTGCCCAGCTTAACGTTTTTAAGAACCTAACATTTTTTTCTGCTGAGACCTGCCCAACTGCCAAGGGTCTAGTTGATAACGTCGACGATGACGGGGTGTGGACCCCGCCCACCACCTCAGGCGCCCCACCACCTGCCAAGGTCAAGTTTTTCAAATGCAATTTCAAGATGACCACCGCATACAAGTTTGCAGCAGATTTTGCTGACGCGGCCATTGAGAGCCTGAAGGAGAGGTTTTTCGACGACGACCCATCCCTTGATATTCTGGCCTGCTGCACCATCTTTGACCCAGTTCAGTACATTGGTATGGGGCACGCAGAGCTAGATGACTTCGGCAACGATTCCTTTCAGCAGCTTAAGGACCACTTCTGGTCCGGGGATGGGCTGCCCAACTCTCCCTTCTCTGCGCGCGGCGAGTCATTCATGGCCACGCTCGACACTGAGTTCAAGCATGTCAAGACCTTCATCAAGGACAGGCTGGCGCTCACCCCCTCGGCAACTATGCTCAACCTGTGGCGCTTCATTGCGCGCAGCTCCGACTCTCTCATGGTGCCCAACATCATCCTACTCATGAACATGTACTACGTGATGGCTCTGCACACCGCCGAGGTCGAGCGTGGCTTCAGCATCCACCGCATCCTCAAGAACCGCCTCCGCAGCCGCCTCATGATCCTCATGGTGGACTCCCTGCTCCGCATCTGGCACCTTGCCCAGTCGTTCACCGGCCCGAGGGAGTCAGAGAACAACAGCCTGATCAACGAGGCTGCAGAGAAGCTGTCCGGTGCCTCCCTGCAGTCTCAGGGAGTCACCCCCCCAGCCTCTTGAAGAGGCTGGTCGAGGAGGTGAGCCGCGTGCAGGTTTCGTTCCTTGATCGCGATCTGGACGAGGCTGCAAGGCTGCTGGAGAAGGAGGGGCTGGAGGACGTCGACCCGGCGGTCGCGTTTGATGTTGAGGGGAACATTGTTGAGGAGGAGGACGCTGGTGAGCCTGATGAGCTCGAGTCCGACGAAGACGACTTCCCCCTCATTGACCTTAAGAAGCGCTAAAGCCTTTGCACTGTCTACTGTTTTCCCTGTTGTCGCCTCCTGGCCCCACAGGGCCCCCTCAGGGCCTGATTTATTTATTTATTTTGATTCAAAATAATTCTAAATTTGATTGATCATGGTGGTGATTTTCGCGTTGACGCACATGCAGCTAGTGGGGATGTGAGTGAGAGAGTGGAAGGGGCACTATCGTGTGACGTAGGTAATCTCTAAGAGAGAACGGCATGAACTGTAAAGCCACGAAGCTGCCTCTGACTCTGAGGAAGTTGTGTGAGAGACCGTATCACGGCAACAGAAGACTACGGACAGCGGGCGTCCGGGGGCGCAGCCCCCGGGAAAAAATGGCAAGCCGATGAGTCCATGAGGCCCTCTCCTGGAAAGCCGATGAGTCAGGGAGGCCCTCTCCTGGAAATCCGATGAGTAGCATGCCCCCGAATACACCCCTGGTGTGTGTGTGTGTGTGTGTGTGTGCACGCGCGCGTGCGCGTGTGTGTGTGAGTGAGTGAGTGTGTGTGTGCGTGTGTGTGTGCGAGTGTGCATGTATGTGTGTGCCTCGAGCAGCTCGCCAGCAGGCATGGTGTTGTAGAGCTGCAGTGTGTGTGTGTGTGTGCGCGTGTGTGTGTGCGTGTGTGTGCAAGTGTGATTTGCGCGCGTGTGAGTGTGTTTGGGGCTCGATTAACGGAGGCGCGTTCTCGTCGTCGAGCCCTGGACCCAGCAATGCGGCGCTGCTGGTGACGAGGATCTCCGTGCCGCTGACGAGCGGGGTAAAATACGACTGGCCCGGCTCCTGCTAGACTGCCCCTCGGTTGAACACTTCAGGAGCGGCTTGCCCGGCGCTGCCATGGCTTGGCGAGTAGCCGCGGCGCTGCCGCGGCCCGTGCTGGGAGACGGCCCTTATCCTCCCCCCATGCAGGACGCCATGCGGCACCGATCTCGACGAGTTGATCGACGAGCGGAGGAGCTGGCGCCCGTCAATGCATGCTGGACATTGGTCAAGATGGCTGCCCGTGGAGGCGGGCTACCATCACGGCTTCAGCGGTGGCGACCGCCGAGGCAACACAGAGTAAATCCGCTTCGCCAATCGCAGCGTTCGTCACCGCGCTCATCCTCGGGGTCGCTCGTCTGCCGGTGACTGGCGTTGGAAGGTCTTCAGGCAGCCTCCATGACATCTCTGTCGTCCATGCATCTCTGGAGGGTGGGACCTGGCCATGCATGAGGCATGGGGCGCCGGCTGAGCCCCATGCAAACGAGAGCTGGACAGCCATGCACTGCCAGGCGGGACCGTTCCAGTCAGCGCCAGTCGGCTCTGCCGGCTTGACTGGCCACAAGGCCACTACTGTGAACCTTGAGGAAGGTCCTCTCCTATATGCTCCTTGCCAGACATGTCTCTCAGAGACCGCTGTTTGGGGTAGTCTAGCCGGCGGGAGCGGTAGTCTATCGGCCGGGAGCCGGCGGTACTCTAGTACTTAAGTGTGCTGGAGTATCGGCGGGTGTCTCTAGTAGAAGAGTAGCCTGCTTAGCTGGAAACCCCGTGTTACTGTTACTGAGTGTGTGTGTGTGTGTGTGTGCCTTGAGCAGCTCGCTCGCAGACAGAGTGTCATAGAGCTGCAGTGTGTGTGTGTGCGTGTGTGTGTTTGTGTGTGCGTGTGTGCTTCGAGGAGCTCGCCAGCAGACATGGCAGTGTGCGGGCACAAGGGTTGCATGGGTGCCCCGTGCGTCAACCCGTGCCCATGCATGCGCACGACACATGCCACCCTCCCATGAAACAATACAACACACATGCACACACACATATACACGCGCTCACACACGCGCGCACACACACACACCTGCTGCAACATGCCCCCCCTCCCCGCGTCCACGTGAGCGCCTGCATCAGCAGTACACACACACACACACACACACACACACATACATACATACACACACACACACACCTGCTTCAACACGCCTGCCCACCAACAGTGAGCATCTTCATCAGCAGTGGACACACACACCCAAACCCACACCCACACGCACGCACACACGCACACAAACACACACACACACACCTGCTGCAGCACGCCCGCGTCCATCTGTCCACCAACAATGAGCGCCTTGAGCAGCAGTGGGCGGTCTGCCCAGCGCCTGACCAAACCTCCTTCAAAGCCTGTCCAGGGGAGTGCATATGTGTGTGCGTGCGTGCGTGTGTGTGCATGCCAGGGGTTTCCTTCCCGATCCAGAAACGAAAAACAGCGTGCTTGATGGCGCGCCCCCGATTGTGCGTTTGGGAAAACAAATGCGGTGGCGATTTTTCGGGAAAACAAAGTATGAATGATCGTCGATTTTCGCACTTTTCGAAGCGATTGGGCTGCCCTGTTTGGAATCCTACGAAACCAGGAAACCCTCTTTGGGAAAAACGATGACTGACCCCAAGGAAACCCCTGGTGCGTGTGTGCGAATGTGTGCATGCATGTGCATGTGGGTGAGGATTAGTGCTGAACATTCAGTAGCAGTGGACGACCTGCCCAGTTCCTGACCACATCGCCGCCTGCGCGCGTGTACGTGAGTGGGAGTGTTAGTGTGTGTTAGTGCCGTACCCCAGGATGCCCGTGCGGTGGTGGCAGCGACAAATGCCTCTTTCTCTCCCTCTCCCTCTCTCGCTGTGTGGCAGTGTGCCTTTCTGTGCTCAAAGACATGTGCATGCAATTGTGCGCATCACCCACCGCCACCGCCGCCCCCGCCCTCCTGCGGCGCAGCCTCTGCCTCGTCAGTGCTGCCTGCACACAAACACACACACACACACACACACGCAAACACGCACGCGCGCACACACACACACACACATACACACACTAACAAACACACACAAACACACGCACCTGCTGAACCGCCCCCGCCCTCCTCCGTCTCAGCCTCGGCCTCGTCGCCGCCCTCAGCGCCCAAGCCCGAGCGTGCCGCGTCGACCGCATACCGGCACGCCCATCGCAGGTGGTTGGCGCACGCAGGATGGTCCTGCAGGCGCATGCAGAGTGTGCATGAGCGTGTGTGTGTGAGTGTGTGTGTGCGTGTGTGTGTGTGTGTGTGTGTGCGTGTGTGTGTGAGAGTGCGTGTAGTGAGGGGCAATAGTGCGTGCCGTGTTGACCGCACAGATGCACGCCCATCGCAGATGGTTGGCGCACGCGGGGTGGTCCTGCATGCACATGCGGTATGTGCATGAGCGTGTGTGTGTGTGTGTGTTGACGGGCAACAGTGAATGTTGCATTGGCCACACAGACGGCAGCAGCAGCAGCAGCAACACCAGCAGCAGCAGCAACACCAGCAGCAGCAGCAGCAACACCAGCAGCAGCAGCAGCAACACCAGCAGCAGCAGCAGCAGCAGCAGCAGCAACGAGTCTACTCACCGCCAGGCGGTCCCTCAGTGCCGTATTCAGCACTGCTTCCAGTGTGCGCGGCTGACTCTTAGCAGCCAGTAAGAACACGACCGCGTCCGATGACCGTCCGCAGAGCAGCATGGAGAGGAATAACTTGGCTGCCGCAGAGCGCTGCGTGCGTGTGTGTGTGTGTGTGTGTGTGTGAGTGCGTGTGCGTGTGCGCGTGTTCGTGTGTGTACGGAGAGAAAGAGAAGTGGCATGGAGAGGAGCAGCTTCACCGCGGCCGAGAGCTGCGGGCACGTGTGTGTGTGCGTTTGTGTATGCGTGTGTGTTAGAAGAGCAGCCTGCTTAGCTGGAAACCCCGTGTTACTTGCGTGTGTGTCGACCGGCACATATTAACTTATATTCGGCAGGCGTGCGACACTGAGCCAAATGAGAGCCTTGTGGCAAAGCGATCAATGCAGTGGCTAGGCCATGTGATGCGCATGCCGGCTTCTCGACTTCCTCGTATGACTTTTGACTGCACAATGGATGTGGCTCGGCAGCAAGGTCGGCCTCCAGCTTTCTCCCAACATTATTTTCTTAAGCTACTGACCCAGCAGCTAGGCGAAACTAGTGGCACTCGTTCTGATTGGAAGAATTTTTCGGACAAGGCGTTTGTGCGTGCTCAGGATAGGGTCGAGTGGAGAGCCGTGCTGTACGGTCCGGCTGCCCCTCAGGCGCCGGCCCCTCAACCTCGGCGGTCAAGTAGATTGGCAAGCGCCACTTGACCCCCTATCCTCTGGAAGCGGTTAGGACATATTTTGGAGGCGTTGCACAATAGCTCTCCGTTTTACTATGGGACTACACGCTGGCAGGCAGCCGGCTGGTGGCTATCGCCCCTCACAAGTAATTGTTAGGGCCAGAACTGGACTTGGGTCTAGGCGGTGGTACTAGGACTAGAGGTAGACTTTGCTGGAAAGCCGATGTTACTGTAACTGCGTGTGTGTGTGTGTGTGTGTGTGTGGAGAAAGAGAGAGAGGTAGAGGGCATACGTGTACTTGTGCGTGTGTGCGTATGCATGCCTGTACGCGCGTGTCCAGGTTCGTGTTGTGTGTGGTCCTAAGTCGCACACACCTGTGCGCACGTGTCGCAGCGGAGTAGCGCTGCGGCCACGACAGCGGCAGCGGCGGAGCGGGAGGACGAGGCAGCAGCGGAGAGCCCTCCTGACCCTCTGCCTTGTCCTAGTGATCCGCGCGCTGCTGCTGCTGCTGCTGCTCCTGCTGCTGCTGCTCCTGCTGCTGCTGCTGCTGCTCCTGCTGCTCCTGCTGCTCCTGCTGCTCCTGCTGCTGCTCCTGCTGCTCCTGCTGTGCCTGCTGCTGCGACCCTAGAGGACGGCGCTGATGCGGATGCAGGGGGAGCTGCCGCTGAGGGCGACACACGAGAAGGGCCTAGGGCGGGCGGCTGCACTGCTGGCGGAGATGCGTGCGCGAGCCACTCGTGTAGGTGCAGCAGGAGCGCGGGCAGGCCTACGCCATGCGTGTGCATGTGTGTGTGTGTGTGTGTGCGTGTGTGCGTGCGTGCGTGCGTGTGTGCGAGCCACCCGTGAAGATGCAGCAGGAGCGCAAGTAGGCCTGAGTCGCGCGTGTGTGTGTGTGTGTGTGTGTGTGTGTGTGTGGTGTGAAGTCACTCGTGGAGCTGCAGCTGGAGCTCGGGCAAGCCCTTGTCGGGGCAGAGATTGGAGATGGGGGTGGGGGTGCCAGCACAGGCAGGGGAGGGGTTGTCAGTACAAGCATCGTTCCATTTGTTAACCATCCCCGATCGGTATTGTGCAATAAAAACGTTTAGGGATTATCTAGGTGTCCATGCGAGGCAGCTTAGGGAGGAGCTAGCTAGAAGCAGATGTCGTCCCGCTCTCAGTTCGCCATCGCCGCCGTCGGGTAGAACGCTTGAGGCAGCTCCCTCAATCCAACTGTACACTGGTACTTAAACGTAAACCCTAATGGGGGTTTGCCCGGGCTTGGCTAGGAAGAGGCAGGCACCCATACGCGCAACCTCATCGACCGGCCCCAAGCAGTGCCAGTGGTGGTTGCATGGGGGCGGCGGTGTATGCAAGACTGCTCACCAGCTGTTATGGACAGCTGCCGCAGCGACAGGTCTGCCAGCAGAAAGGGCTGGGCTAGGAAGGGGGCAGGCACCCATACGCGCAACCTCATCGACCGGCCCCAAGAAGTGCCAGTGAACCGGGGCGGCGGTGCATGTAAGAAGTCTCATGGCATCTGGGTTGCATGGGGGCGGCGGTGTATGTGAGACGTCTCACCTCCCGCCGGGAACAGCTGCAGCAGCGAAAAGCAGAGCACACATGCACCCAGCCACCAACCCACCCAGCGACCCAGCCAGTCTCACCTCCTGCGGGGACAGCTGCATTTGCGACAGGTCTGCAAGCACACGTGCAACCGTTTCAGCACGATCGAACTTCGTCCCCCGGGAGGCCCATCAGTCAACAGCACTGACTGCTGCTACTCTCACTCACACCCACATGAGTCACAGTCTCAGTCTGTCTCACCTTCTATTGGGGACAGCTGCAACAGCGACAGGCCTGCCGGCACGCGTGCGAGACCGCTTCCGCACGATCAGCCTGAACCCCCGGGCGGACAATCTTTCAACGACAATGGATGCTGACATGCTCACTCAAGCCCACATGACCCATATAGTATGTCTATGTTACCGTTGGGGACAGTTGCAGCAGCGACAGGCCTGCCAGTACGCGTACGACTGTGCCCCTGTCAAGCGCAGGGTTAGGCGCGCCGCCGCCCCCAGCCTCCCCCCTCGTCAGCGGCACCAACTGTTGCTACTCTCACTCACACCCACATGAGTCACAGTCTCAGTCTGTCTTACCTTCTGTCGAGGACAGCTGCAGCAGCGACAGGTCTGCCAGTACGCGTGTGACCGCGCCCCTGTCCAATGCAAGGTCGGGCGCGCCGCCGTCTTCACCCCCCCGGTCAACGGCACTGAATGTTGCTATTTTCACTCACACCCATATGAGCCCTAGTCTCTGTCTGTCTCACCTCCTATTGGGGAAAGCTGCAGCAGCGACAGGTCTGCCAGCATGCATGGCTTGTCTAGGAAAGAGGCAGCCACCCCTGAGCGCAACCATCAGTCAGCCACTCACAGCGTCAGCGAAGCATGAAGGGGCGGCACGCATGCATGCACGGATGCATGCAAAGACGTCCCACCTCCTGTCGGGGACAGCTGCAGCAGCGACAGGTCTGCCAGCACGTGTGCGACCGCGCCCCGGTCGAACGCAAGGTTGGGCGCGCCGCCGCCGCCGCCACTGGCAACAGCAGCAGCAGCAGCAGCCGCAGCAGCAGCAGCAGGAGCAGCAGCAGCACCGGAGGTACCAGCAGTACCAGCAGCAGCAACATCCGTGGAGGTATCAGGAGCACCGGAGGGGGCGACAGGGTGCCCAGCAGCTGCCGAGCGCTGCGCTGCTGCGCTGCGCATGATGTCGCCCGACTCCTCATCGCTGCGAGGGGGTGGTGGGGTGCGTGTGTGCGTGCGTGTGTGTGTGAGAAAAAGAGAGAGCATGTGTGTGTGTGTATGTGTGCTGGGGTACAAGGGTGGGTTACATCAGAGCCAAGCAGGCGACATGTGATTTCCTCTTCCGCTGTGCACAGCCTGTCTGCGCGCACAGGTCTACACCAAGCCAACCTACGCGTCTGCCGGACTGTACGATCGACCACGCATGATTTGGTTTTCAAAGGTTTCCAATGGTTTTATGGAGCGAGTTGACTGAAAGTCCGGCAACATGGCTCCCAAATCCGGCTCCAAATACCGGACACAACCACACACCCGACCACTTTACCTGAAGCCCTCTGCACGCAAGTAGTCCGCCATGCCGCCAGTGCTCATGCCCACGCCGTCGGGGAGGCCGATGCTGCGGCTGCCATCTGATCCCGCATGGCCAGGGCTGCCGGCCGACTCCACGGTAGGCGGTAGGAGCGGTGACTGCTTTTAGGGTTTGGGGTTTGAGGATTTAGGGTTTTGGTGGTTCAGGGTTTCAGGTTTAGGCGATGTGTCTTTAGTTAGGCGGTGAGTGTTTAGGCGGTGAGTGCTGTGAGAGCGGTGGCTGCGTGAGGGATAGAGAATGCCATCAGACACAGTTTACAGTTTTCTGTTTAATCGAAGATATATATGACGCTTGGGGGTCAGGGTGGCCGATGTTGCTGCTGCCACCAGCCCCCGCATGGCCAGGGGTTCCGGCCGACTCCGCGGTAGGCGGTGGGTGCGGTGGGAGCGGTGACTGCGTTTAGGGGTTAGGGTCCAGGGGGTGGGGTTTAGTGTTTAGGGGCAGCCGACCGACTCCAGAGGGATAGATGAATTCATCAGTGGCAGTGCACAGTTGTGTGTTTCCACTAGAGATATCGTAGGTGAGCAGAAAACCACTATGCTTTGAGCATAATTCACACGAAGGTGAAACAGAGGTGGAACCAGGTATGACCTGGCCCCCTTCGTTGGTACCTCATCCTGTTTCGATTTGTTACTAAGGAAGAGATATGACTTTTAAAATCCACTGCCGGCGTTCTCAATCAGTTCTAAAGATGCAGCGGGTCTATGCAACATCAGGCACGAGGCCCACCAAAAGGTGAAGCTTCAAACGTAGCCCCGTCCTGTAAATAGAAGACAGCCCAAGCTATACAACCGTGAAGCGACCAATTTGGTCGCATTGAAGGCCTGCCCTCACTTCTCTTCTTGCACAGCCGGATTTTGCTTTAACAGCGTTGTCCGTTGACCTCCCGTTGACCGTTTGCCCTCACATAGAGGCCGCTTGAAAGCTATTGGCGAGCTCTCTGGCGGGCTTGACAGACTACCTATCCACTGAATGGGTTGAGCCGTGCATACGGCCACTGTGCAGCCAGAATACAGCCAAATGGCTGTGTGGAGCCGAACGGGGAATCACTGCCTCCAACAAACCCACCGGAAGCTGGGCCAGTAGCAAGGAGGGCGGCGGAAGCAGGCGTGGCGGCGGCAGCTGCCCCAGCCCGCGTGCCCCGGGCGCAGGCGAGGCGTCGCCGACAATCGCAGACGCAGCCGCGTGCGCGTGCGCCGCTGCAGCAGCAGCTGCAGGTGTGGGGAGAATGTGTGTGTGTGTGTGTGTGCGTGTGTGTGTGTGTGTGTGTGCATGTGTGTGTGTGTGTGTGCATGTGTGTGCATGTGTGTGTGTGTGTGTGTGTGTGTGTACGCATGTAGACGCCAGTGCCTCAGTGGCGACCCCCCCCCCCCCCCTCCCCAAACCAAGGACACTATCCACTTGATTCAGGCGCTGGTTAGTCAACCGCTATTTGAAAGACATCCCAGTGCACGATTCAAGACCTCGTAACACTTGCCGGGGTGTATTGCTGTTAGTAGTACAGGCATTTGAACAGTCCCATGTAACGCTTTGTTGGATGGTTGGTAGTGTGTATGTGTTTTCCTGCTGCGGCTACTCGAAACCAACACCTTGGAGGAGTCGGCGCTACCGCACACTCACAAACGCGCACACAAGCATCTACACACACACACGCACACGCACGCACCCACACACACCCACACCCACACGCACGCACACACGCCCGCCCCTCCCCCCCCCCACACACGCACCTGCAGCAGTGTGCGCCAGCGCCGCGCCATCCGCTGTCGCAAGTATGCAGAACACACACACACACATGCACACACACACACACACGCACCCACCCACCCACGCACCTGCAGCAGCGTGCGCGTGCGTCGCGTGCGCCAGCGCCACGCCATCCGCAGACGCGAGCATGCGGAACAGACCAGCTGCCAGCGTCTGGGCAGCCCCCGGGCGGGGTGGGAGCAGCAGGGAGGCCGCGCCACGGGTGGCGAGCTGCGAAGTGTGGGGCGGGTGCGGGTGAGGGACCACCTGTCAATGGTTCCCTTTTCGGCTATAAACAGCCATTTGGGTGTAGTCCGGCTGTACTTGGACACAGCTCCATCCACTGGAGTGGAATTTTGTCAAACCTGACGGATACAGCTCGTCAAGAGCTTTCTACTGGCCTATATATGAGGGCAAACGCTCAACGTGAGGTCAATGGTCAACGTGTTGAAAGCAGGATCCGGCTGTGGAAGAATTCATTAAAAGTCCCGGACAGAAAATCACTGCCATCCGTCGGCAGCGTGAGCGACCAGGCCTTCAAGGCTTGTTCCACCACGCCCCCGCACCCTACCCACAGTCACGCGTGCCCACGGAGGTCACGGCTCGGGCAGAGTCTGGCCTCCACCGGCCGCAGACAGTGACCATGCCATAGCCGGCTTGTAATATCACTGCCCACAACCAATGTCAAGCGGCTGGACCCTGTTCTAGCTAGCACTCTAAAATACAACAACTAAGAAGGGTGGGTGGGTGGTACAGCTTAAGAGGGGAAACCTCCGAGCCACACAAGGATTGATAATTGGAGCGGTGCTAGCGACCCAAGCTGACGGAATGGAAGCTTAGGTGCCAAGCACCGCTTTTCGTTCTGTACTTCTCCTTCACCCCTACAATTCAGCAACAACAGAAACTTGCGTTTTCTATCCATATGTGATTCAAAAAAAAACTCCCGTGTGGGTGAATGGAAGCAAGGCAGACGAGGGCTCATGCGCTACGCGTGGCTACGCCACTGACACGCAATCACACCATCCGCTCCCCTCCCACCCCCCTTTCTCCACACCCCAAATCCCACCAACCTGTAAGTCGAGTCGAGTAGTGGCAGCGAGCGTGAGCAGCCTGCCCGTGCCCCCCCTCCCCCCCCAATCCCCGCTAAGAATGCACATACAGCCTTTTCCCTAGCGTCAGTAGGCCCGCCACACACGGACTGTGGCATGATGTGCTACGACATTTGAGATGCATTACATCCTCCTCCCCCCTCCCCCCGCCCCTTTCTCCACGCCCCTCATTTCACCCACATGCGCGAGTGAGTCGAGCCGAGTAGTGGCAGCGAGCGTGAGCAGCCTGCCCTGCATGCCGACGCCGCAGCACAGCACGAGCTGCTCCAACTGGGGAGCCTGCTGCAGCATGCTGCTGCTGCCGTTGCTGCTGATGCCGCTGCTGCCACTGCCACTGCCACCGCTGCTGCTGCTGCCGCTGCCGCTGCTGCTGCCACTGCTGCTGCCGCCGCCACCGCTGCTGCTTGTGTTGGCACGACCAGGCCCTGCCCCATCGCTGCTGCCGCCGCCGACCGCCCTGACCCCCCCGCCGACCGCCGCCATGTGTGCGAGCAGGCTGGACCCTGCCGCCCCGCCGCCACTCCCCCCACTGCCTGCACCTGCACCGCCCCCACTGCCCCTGGGTGTTGCAAGCGCAACCAGGAGTGCTGCGCAGTGGGCATCGCTGGGGACGTACCCAAGGCGAGCAGAGGAGAGGCCGAGCAGAGGGCACAGCCACGCGCGCGTGTTCGCGGCCGGCGCCGCCGATGCCGTGCCGCCGCCGCCGCGCGCGGCGACAGCGCCGCCACCGCCAGTCGGTGTCGCGCGCATGCGCATGGCGCGCTTGCGGGCCGCAGCGGCACCGACCGCGCCGGCGCCCGTGTCTGTTGCGTTGCCTCCACCGCCCGTGTCTTTGTTGTCGCCCGATGCCAGCGCCACGTCAAAGAGCGCGGCCATCACGCCCGCGGTGACCGGGTGGTGGGCGTCCGTCGGGAGGGACGCCAGCAGCGTCTCCATCGCGTGGTCGCTCCCAGCTGCGACGCAGTAGCGCACGAAAGGGAGGGCGAGCTCGGGCATGCACACGCCCGCAGAGAGGCAGGCCTGCAGCACCTGCAGTGTATGGTGATGATGGCGGACTTTACAGGTGTGTGCAAAGCTGAGATATAGTGCCACCCGTGTAAGATCCACTCGCACACCTACAGGCAGCGTATTCAACCTTGCTCGGCGTTTATCGCCCGGGCGCTTAGGTAGGGGTGCATGCTACACATAGGTGCCCATGCTGGTTTGGGGGGCACAGCACTGGACACGGGTCAGCTTTGGAACCAGGCTGTGGGCATTGCAATGCAGGCAGGCAAGGTCAAGGAGGCATGCGTGCAGCACCTGCAGCGCGTCAGGGGGGCGCATACGGGTTTGAGGGGTGGGTGGGGCACAACACAGTCCACGGGACAGCTTGGTGGCCAGGCTGGGGGCGTAAGAAGGCAGGCAGGCAGGGCAAGGAGGCAGGAAGGCGGGCGGGCGGGCGGGCGGGCAACTAGGCAGACAACTAGGCAGGGGACATTGGACCAGGCGGACAGGCAGGGCAAGGAGGCAGACAGGCAGGCAGGCAGACATTGGACAAGGCAGGCAGGCAATGCCCCCCCTGAAGAACCTGCAGCGCCAAGTAGGGGTGCCGCGCGCGCAGCAGGTGCGCCACGCCCCAGCGCAGGACAGACGAGGCGCCCTCGTCGCACGCTGCTGCTGCTGCTGCTGCTGCGCCTGCACCCACGACCGCAGCGAGTGTCGGTGGAGCTGCGGCCGCAGAGGAGGCGCCTGGGAGCGAGCCGCCTGACGCGTGCGTGGCTGCACCATGCTGGTGCGTGTGCTGCGGCGCTGCCACCGCGTGCGCCAGCAGCGCCAGCACCGTTGCCGCCCTGTGCGCCTGGCCGCGCGTCAGCTCTGCTTTCGCGAGCGTGCGCACTGCCGCGAGGAGCGTGGCGAGGGTGGGGCGTGCGAGCTCGGGCATGCCCTGCGGGTGAAGCGTGGAGAGGGAGGGGGCTGTTAGGCAGCTGTCAGCATGAGAAAGAGAGAAAGAGAGAAACCGAGAGAGGCAAAGCGAGTCAGAGAGACAGAGAGAGAGAGAGACAGAGAGAGACAGAGAGAGAAACAGGCTGGGGCGCGCAAGCTCGGGCATGCCCTGCGGGTGAAGCGTGGAGAGCGAGGGGGCTGTTAGGCAGCTGTCAACAAGCGAGAAGAAAAGTGAAAAACGAGAGGGGAAGAGAGAGTAAGAGAGAGAGAGAGAGAGAGAGACCGCCAGATAGAGCGCGTTGAAAGCTATCAGTAACACAGTAACACGGGGTTTCCAGCTAAGCAGGCTACTCTTCTACAAGAGACACCCGCCGATACTCCAGCACACTTAAGTACTAGAGTACCGCCGGCTCCCGGCCGATAGACTACCGCTCCCGCCGGCTAGACTACCCCAAACAGCGGTCTCTGAGAGACATATCTGGCAAGGAGCATATAGGAGAGGACCTTCCTCAGGGTCACAGTAGTGGCCTTGTGGCCAGTCAAGCCGGCAGAGCCGACTGGCGCTGACTGGAACGGTCCCCGCCTGGCAGTGCATGGCTGTCCAGCTCTCGTTTGCATGGGGCTCAGCCGGCGCCCCATGCCTCATGCATGGCCAGGTCCCACCCTCCAGGGGTGCATGGACGACAGAGTTGTCATGGAGGCTGCCTGAAGACCTTCCAACGCCAGTCACCGGCAGACGAGCGACCCCGAGGATGAGCACGGTGACGAACGCTGCAATTGGCGAAGCGGATTTACTCTGTGTTGCCTCGGCGGTCGCCACCGCTGAAGCCGTGATGGTAGCCCACCTCCACGGGCAGCCATCCTGACCAATATCCAGCATGCATTGACGGGCGCCAGCTCCTCCGCTCGTCGATCAACTCGTCGAGATCGGTGCCGCATGGCGTCCTGCATGGGGGGAGGATAAGGGCCGTCTCCCAGCACGGGCCGCGGCAGCGCCGCGGCTACTCGCCAAGCCATGGCAGCGCCGGGCAAGCCGCTCCTGAAGTGTTCCACCGAGGGGCACTCTAGCAGGAGCCGGGCCAGTCGTATTTTACCCCGCTCGTCAGCGGCATGGAGATCCTCGTCACCAGCAGCGCCGCATTGCTGGGTCCAGGGCTCGGCGACGAGAACGCGCCTCCGTTAACCGAGCCCCAAAGCTATCAAATTGCGTAATATGAGGACAAACGGTCTACGGGAGGTAGACGGTCAACGCGGTCAAAACAACACCCAGATGAGGAATCACTTATTCAATTTCCTGAAAAAATCATTCCATAGGCCCTAAACCCAAGCCCTCAACCTTCCGCCTCAGCGTGTTTGCGTGCATGCAACATGGCGGACTACACACCCTTGACCACAACGCCCAGGCCAAAAAAATAAAGGGAAGGTGCCAGAGAAGCCAGCTGGACAGGTGGCGGATTGCTCAAGCACCTGTGGCTGTTTGCGTGAGACGGTTGTGCTGCCACCTGCATAGACCCACAGCCCCAAACCCACCTGCCGCCTCAGCATGAGCGCGCGCACGCGGCGCAGCGTGCGCTTGCCTGTCTTGCCGCCCGCGTCCGCTGCCGACCCCCCCGCGGCACCATCACCACCGCAACCGCCACCACCGCCGCCGCCACCACCGTCGCTGCCGCCGCCGCTGCTGCTGGCGCCAACATTGCCGACAGCCCCCACGCTCCCCCGCAGCACCGCGCGGGTGGCGTCGCCCGCAGCACCGGCCGCAGCGGAGCCCGGCACATCACGCGGTGTCGATCCCACTCCACTGCTGCCCATACTGTCTTTCACACTGCCGTTCACACTGCCGTCCACTTTGCTGATCACACTGCCGATCACACCCACAGCGTCGCTGTCGGCTTCGATACCAGAGGCGATAACGGCGGCAGCTGATGCAGGGGGAGGCACGTGCTTGTACCTGCGGGGTGTGTGCATGTGCGTGCGTGCGTGCAAGAGTTTGTACGGTTGCTTGGGCAGCAAAGACAAAATGTGACTCTTCCTCTCTTTCTCTCTCCTCTCTCTCGCTCGCTGAGTTATGCAATACACACCCCGCATGCCAGACCTCCGCACACACACGTGGCAACCATGTCCCACACCCTGCCTCCCCCCCCCTTCCCCCCTTGACACACATTTCCCCTCGCAATCATTCCCACACTTCTCACACCTTCCCCACTTTCCCCTCCCATCCCACCTCGCCAGCATGTCTCTGAGTGCGTCATGCGCCCCGTGCACCCGGTCTCCCCGCCGCGCAAGCAGCGCCAGCAGCGCCAGCTTCAGCTCGGGCGCCGTCGGGGCTCGGGTGGCTGCACTGAGGGAGAAGAGCACGAGGCGTGCGCACGCCACGGCGGTGGCGCGGGGCGGCGGACGCGGGGCGGGTGAGCCCGTGGCGGACACACGGTTGCTGCTGCCGGCGCTGCCGCCGGCGCTGCTGTCGCTGACAGCGCTGCTGCGTGCACTGATACTGCCGCTGCCGCTGCCACTGCTGCTGGCGCTGCTGCCAGCCGCCCCCTCTACTGCAGCCTCCGCCGCAAAGCGCCTGACCGCCTCGCGCGCGCTGCCCATACCGCCGCCCGTACCGCCTGAACTACTGCCCACACCGTCTGCACTGCCGACCGTATCGCCTGTTCTGCTGTCCACACCGCCCGTGCCGCTGTCTGTGCCTCCTGTCGAACTGCGCTCGTCGCGACCGGGGAACTCGGCCGTGGGTGCGACTGCGGTCGCGGGTGGCACGCGCCGAGCGGCTGCCGCCGTGAGCACGACGTCCGCTGCTGCGCCGCACGCAAGCAGGCGTCGCTGCAGCGCGAGGGTAACGACCGTGGGCGTGCGCGCGGCGCGGTCCATGGTGGCAACGTGTGTTGAAAGGAGGTGTGCGGCACCGACTGCGCATGTGCGAGGAAAGCAGGCGACACGGTTGGGTGCGTGTTTGTGTGCGTGCTTTTGTGAGTGTGCATGTTTGTGTGCGTGTGTGTGCGTGCGCGTGGCGCGGTCCATTGTGGCGACGTGTGTGGAGAGCAGGTCGGCGGCACCGACTGAGATGGAGGAGGGAGAGGGGGGGGGTGCGGGGGGGTGCGGGGCAGAAGGGAGTGTGCGCTTGCCCCCCCCCCCTCTTCCAGACCCGACAGTCACCCTCGCTGTGCGTCAGTGCTTCTGTTAGCCAGCCAGCACCCCGCAACATAGCATTTTCGGGGTGAGATTGGCCGGTTCGGGCCAGCGCGACAGGGTGAGATTGCTCGAATTTCTGCCCCAATAGTGTGGAGATATAATTTCACATTCTCTTGCCAAAACAACACCGGCGGGGGGGGAGATTGAGGAAGTGACCGTGAGGCCCGGAGTGAGCCTAGTGCCCTGTTGGCTCATCATTTCCCCAAGCTCCTTGATGGAACCACTTCCGTGCGCCTGACGCACACACACACGCCACGGCCACCAACAAATCTTCAGACAGCAACACATGCACACACACTCCCCACTTACACACACACTCCCCACAACGGTGTACTCGACAGCTCCGCCCAGTTCTTGCAGCACCAAATATGTGGACACGGCATCGTCCACATGCCTCTCTACACGCCACACAGTACCACAACCTTCTCCCACACTCCCCACACAAACCCACCAACGTTCTACTCGGACAGCTGTAACCAGTACTTGCAGAACCCGAAGTGTGGACACACACACATTGTCCCCAACACCTCTTCACACCAGGGGGGCTCCACACGCACACACTCCCCCCCATTCTTCCCCACACACACTTGCCCCCACAATTCCCCCACACATTCCACACTTATCAACGTTGTACTCCGACAGCACCCGAAGTGTGGACACACACACATTTTCCCCTCTCCACACCACTCTCCCCCACACA
Source organism: Chlamydomonas sp. UWO 241 (assembly GCA_016618255.1). Classification (NCBI taxonomy): domain Eukaryota; kingdom Viridiplantae; phylum Chlorophyta; class Chlorophyceae; order Chlamydomonadales; family Chlamydomonadaceae; genus Chlamydomonas; species Chlamydomonas priscui. The sequence continues at coordinate 700,825 of VFSX01000036.1, read as the reverse complement.
CACACTTTCCCCCTAACTCCCCCCGATGCAATTCAAACCCACCGACGTTGTACTCGGACAGCTGGAACCAGTACTGCAGCACCGGAAGTGTGGACAGTGTGACCGGCACACCACGTGTGGAGAGAAGTGTGGTCGGGCGGTCGTACAGGCTCGAGAGGCGGGGAGGGGTGGCGCGCGACTGCAAGGCGGGTGGTGTGTGTGGGGCGGGGCGGGTGGGGGTGGTGGGGGGGTGGGGTGGTGGGGTGTGTGTGTGTGTGGGGGGGGGGGGGGTACACGTGTGTGTGCGTGCGTGCGCGTGCATGTGTGTGCGCGAGCATGTGTGCGCGTGTGCAGTCGCTTGACCCCCTCCCCCCCCCCCCCTCAACGCTCCCTCCCCTCCCTCAACGCTCCTCCCCTCCCCTCCCTCCCCTCCCCCCTCCCCTCCCTCCCTCCCCTCCCTCCCTCCCCTCCCTCCCCTCCCTCCCCTCCCTCCCTTCCCCTCCCCCCTGCGCCTATCCCCTTCCCCCTCCCTCCCCATCCCCGCCCTCCCCTCCCACCCCTCCCCTTCCACCCCCCCTACCTTCAGCACCACGCCACCACTGCCACCACTGCTGACCAAGGGATGATCAACGCCCCCATGGGGGAGTTGAGGCGAGTTGCCACCACCACCGCCAGCTGCACAGCCAACACCTCCAGCAGAAGCAGAAGCAGCAGCAGCAGCAGCAGGTGCAGATGGCGTTGGCGGCGCGTTTGCGCGCACGACACCGAGGCGCGGCAGCGGCGGGCCCTGCGTTCCAAAGGGGAGCGAGGGTAAAGGATCTTTAACTTGGGGGGTGCGAGTTTATGTTGAGGAGTGTGAGTCAATGCAGAGCCGTGACGGCAGTGCTTCCGTTGGCTTCTCGCACCCCCCGGAGAGTGCATTTGCGGGGTGAGGTTGGCCGATTTGGGCCGGCGCTGGGGGGTGCGATTGCGCGACCTGAAAAGTGTAAATATTGTCAATTTTACATGTTTTGTTGCCCAACCGTCGCCCACCCCGGGGTAAGATTGAGGAAGTGAGCGTGAGGCGCACGTGGGCTGAGCCATCATTTTCCCAAGATCCTTAGCGGAGCCACTGCACGACGGTATTGGCGACGACTAGACGGCACCGTAGAGACGCTTCGCCTTGCCGGCACTTGTATAACCGCCCGGATTAATTTAGAATTTTGCGCCTTGCCGCGGGATATTCTTTTTAGATGTTCCTGCTTTGACGCAACTTTGGGCGCTTCAGTGTTTTTTTTACAATTACTTTTTTTAGAAATCGACCTTGCAGGCGCTTTCTCAGAATCATTTAATCGGCAAGGCTTTGCAGAGCGTCTCTACGGTATCCCCAAACGGCGGTAAACGCTACACAAACATTGAAATAGCGTACACATGCCATGCACATCCAGGGGGCACGCGGAGAGGGCTTTTCAGGGAGTCCCCAAATGCAGATTATTAGCATGCTAGTGTGGGAGGGGGCGGCCAATGCGTGGTAAACAGGACAAGCCCATAGGGCGGCCCACTGCCCGTTCCTCTCCTCAAGGGCTTCGAGAGAGCCTTTTATCATTTAATTTCGTTGACGCGCGCGCGCACACACACACACACCCACACACCAACAAACACACCAACGCACACACACACACACACACACACGTACCTGTGGGTCCACCAGCACCGCAGCCAGCAGCAGCCAAGCTTGCTGGTATGGCGTAGGAACGAGCGTCCCTGGGCGACGCTGCCACAGGGCCAGCAGCGCGCCTGACGCAGACGCGAGCTCTGCCCATGGCACGCTGCCTAGGACGCCTGTGTGAGGGCACAGGCAGGGGTAGGGGAGGCGGTTGCTGTCTGTTGTGTGCTGCTGCTGTCTGTTTCGATGGTTATTGTTAGACAGGAGCGGCGTGGGGGTGACGCTGCCACAGCGCCAGCAGTGCAGCTGATGCGGACGCGAGCTCTGACCATGACATGCTGCCGAGCACGCCTGGGGCAAAAAGGAGGTGAGATTTCTACCCGTCGTGTGCTGTTACTATCTGTCTTGATGGCGGTGATTATACAGGGTGGGGTGGGGGTGGAGCGTGCTGACACAGCGCTAGGAGTGCGCCTGATGCAGTCGTGAGCTGTGCCCATGGCACGCTGCCGAGCACGCCTGTGGGCAACGTTGCGTGCTGTTACTTTCTGTCTTGATGGCGGTGATTATACGGGGTGGGATGGGGGCTGGGGCGTGCTGACACAGCGCCAATAGTGTTCCTGATGAGGACGCGAGCTGTGGCCATGGCACGCTGCTCAGCACGCATGCACGCTGCTCAGCACGCATGCACGCATGCACAGCGTAGGTGCGTATGCACGCGTGTACACGTGCGGCAGCGGCAGCGGCAGCGGCAGCGGCAGCCGCAGCAACCAGTCACCGCCACGGTCCCCGCACACATACATATGCACACAACAGCACCCACCCTTCTCCTGCGGCGCCCTCAGGCATGCTTGCGGCCCCAGCAGGTCCCTCAGTTGTCGCTGAATTGACGCAAACGAGCGGATGAAGTCGTGCTGGGCGGTGGTCTGTGTGTGTGTGTGGGGGGGGGGAGAATGAGATACAGAGAGAGAGATAGGTTATTGTGTGAGCGAATGAAATACAAAGATAGAAGGGGAGAGAGGGAGATCAAGAGAGAAGGACAAAAGAGAGAGAGAACGAGAGAGGACGATCGTGAGCGAGAGAGAGGATGCAGTCGTGCTGGCCGGTGTTTTTCATAATGGGGGTCGATGGGGAGCCTAAAAGGAAGGGGGGGGGAAGGAGGGGGAGGGGGGGGGGGGAGAGGGAGGGATCGCACGCACACACACACATACCCACGTGCACGCACACACACGCACACACACACACACACACATACACACACATAAACACACAAACACACACACACACACACATAAACACACAAACACACACACCTGTGTCAGAAGGTACCAGTGCAGGTAGAGGCGGCGCAGACGCGGAGACAGCATGCTCAGCGCGCCCCCCACCCCCACAGCCCTGCAGCCAGAACAAACATTTCACGAAATCCCTCTCTTTTTCCTCGTGGGCTGCATGCAAGTGGTCATGGAGAATGCAAAATCCATCATGACACCCCAGCCCCCCTATCGCCTGTGTTGGAAGGTACCACCTCAGGTAGAGGTGGTGCAGCCGCAACGCCAATCAACTCTCACCCGCTCCGCAGCCCTGAAAGCTCTAGACGTATGTCATTTTTCTCTCTCTCTCTCTCTCTCTCTCTCTCTCTCTCTGTCACTCTCTCTATTCTCCCGTCTACATGTCGTCACACCCCGCACCTGGTTTGGAAGGCACCACCTTTGGTAGAGGTGGCGCAGGCGCCACACCAATACGCCATCACAGGCGTCCAACAAGACCATACAATCGACCACCAATCAACACTCACCCGATCCCAAGCCCTGAAACCTCTACATTTTTGTCCTCTCTCTCTCTCTCTCTTTCTCTCTGTTCTCCATTCGATATATCGTAACACCCCACACCTGTGTCGGAAGATACCACCGCAGGTAGAGGTGGCGCAGGGGCGGGGACAGCACGCTGAGCCCGCCCACGCTCACGCACGCGTTGGTGAGGCGAGCTGCAGCAGCGGTGGCGGCGGTGGTGGCAGCGGCGCTGGCCGAGGTGCTGGGACCCGTGTCACTTTCTGCTGCTGCTGCTGCTGCTGCTGCTGCTGCGCCCGCGGCCTGCTGCGCCTTCCGCCGTGCCTGGGGCGCCTTGGAAACACCCCCCGCAAGGCTCGTGGTGCACATGACCTGCAGGGGGGAGTTGGCGGGGCCTTCAAACAGCGCAGCGTCTCCTTCATGGGGTTGACAATAGTGCATTGCGTCTGGAGGTGCATGATGCCCCCCCCCCCCCCCTCGCCAAACTGCCTCCCCCCGTCCTGTAGAGTTTTCTGTTTAACTTGATATCGTAGAGAAGCCTTACTGGAATAGCTAGTACAGAACAGCTAGTACAGAGCCCCCTGTCCTACCTGGATCGCGCGACTCGACCGCATCACATCCATGGCCGCGCCCTTCAGCTTCGCCAGCGACGCCGCAGCAGCAGCAGCAGCAGCGGCGTCAACGTCGCCACCCCGCCCCTGCCCTCGCGCCCCCTCCCCGTCGCCCCCATCCCCGCGGCCGCCACTTTGAGGCAGTGGCAGCGGCGTGCTCAGCCCCTGCAGCACGCCCTCCACCGCGGCCCGGTGCTGGGCGAGCATGGCGTCAAAGCCGGCAGCTCGCGATGTGTCCACGGTCGGTGAGCTGGCGGCAGGGGAAGTGCCGGCAGCAGCAGCAGTGGCGGTGATGGTGGCTGCAGTACTATCAGCAGCAGCAGCAGCAGCAGAGCCAGCACCAGCACCCGACCCAGCAGCAGCAGCAGCAGCAGCAGCAGGAGCAGCGGCAGCAACTACAGCAGGACCCGTCCCAGTCAGCCGTGCCCCAGCCAGCTTACCCTCCCCGCCTGCGTCCATCGCTGCCGCAGCCGCAGCAGCGATTTCGTCGTGGCACGCGAGGTCAATCAGGCCCTCTGCCAGAGCCACCGCGCTGAGCATGCCTGGCCTGCAGGTTGCTGACGTGCTCGACGCCCCGCCACCGGCTGCACCCCGCAAGCTGCTGCTGCCGCTGCTGCTGCTGCTGCCGGCATGCGCGGCTGCGCCGCCTGGGACGCTGCTTGAGAGGCCTCCTGATGGAGCAACCACGCCTGGCACGCCGCCCCCTCCCGCCACGCCCCTCCCTCCTCTCCCCATCACCAGCGATGCATGCACGAGGCCCGTCACGCTTCGTATGCGGTCCCTGTGAAGGAACACAGCACCAGACACAGAGGCAGCCCACGAGCGCGCTCGGGACAGGGCGCGGGAGGCGGACGCTGATGACAGCGATGGTGACGGCGCCGCTGACGTTGGGGGCGTTGGCACGGGTGCTGTCGCTGTCGATGCCGTTGCTGCTGCTGCTGGAGACGCTGGTGGTGCTGGCGACGGCGCTGCTGCTGCGACTCCAGAGACTGGGCAGGCGGATGGTGCCGCTGCTGCTGGCGCTGCTTCCTGGGATGGCGACGGCGCTGCTGCTGCTGCTGCTGCTGCAGCTCCCGAGACTGGGCAGGCGGCTGCTCGTGCCGGCGCTGGCGATGGTGGCGATTGCTCTGCTGCTGCTGGCACTGCTGCTGCTGCTGCTGGCGCTGCTGCTGTTTTTGGCGCTGCTGCTGCTGATGTTGATGCTGAGGCTGCGCCAGCCGCGCCCGCCGGGCAGCCTTCGCCTGCTGGTGCGACTGCAGCCCGATTTGCCTGCTCCTGCTGATGCTGCAGCTGCTGCAGCTGCAGCTGCTGATGCTGCTGCGCCTGCTGCGCCTGCTGCGCCTGCTGCGCCTGCTGCGCCTGCTGCGCCTGCTGCGCCTGCTGCGCCTGCTGCGCCTGCTGCGCCTGCTGCGCCTGCGCCTGCTGCTGCGCCTGCTGCGCCTGCTGCGCCTGCTGCGCCTGCTGCGCCTGCTGCGCCTGCTGCGCCTGCTGCGCCTGCTGCGCCTGCTGCGCCTGCTGCGCCTGCTGCGCCTGCTGCGCCTGCTGCGCCTGCTGCGCCTGCTGCGCCTGTCCATGTGCGAGTGTCTGCGCCGCACCCGCCATGCCCGCGCAGTCACCGCTATCAAGGTCGCGCCAGTACGACACAAACGCTCGCGCGTCGGACTTGGAATTGTACTCCTGTGAATGCGGGAAAATGCCGGGCGGAGGCGTATGCATGCAGAGAAATACAGGGCGGAGATATACAGGTTGGAGGCTCATGTGCTGCAAGGCAATTCCCGTGAGGGGTGATGTGTTTTCAGCCACAATACAAGGAGAGCTGCGCCTAAACTGTGTTGTCAGGCAGAAGTGGCCATAAACAAAAGCGACGACCGCCCCTACCCCCCTCACATTTGCCCCCTCCCCCACCTACGCCACATGCTAATCCACACTCCCTTCCACACAAAAACACACGGAACCCCCCACACACACCCCGTCCTACCTGATAGTGGTCACAGCAGCCATCCTCAAACTCAGTAAACGCAGAGAGTGCGGCAGCGTACGCCGCGCGCGCGCCAGCGGCGTCCCCGGCAGCCACGCTCGCGTCGCCCATGCGTGCGTGGGCGTCGTAACTAATGAGTGAATGTGCCTGGAAACAGGGGGGAGGGGGGTGATATACATCGAGGGGGGGGATGAGCGACAGAGAGTGAGAGAAAGGGAGGGGGAGAGAGAGGGCGGGAGTGAGAGAGAGAGAGAAAGAGAGAGAGAGAGAGAGAGAAGGAAGGAAAGAGACAGAGACAGGGAGAGGGGCAAAGAGGGTGACAGCGTGAGAATGTGTGCAGAGAGAGAGAAAGAGAGAAAGACAGAGGCAGAGTGTGCGGGAACGCATGGGTGCACGCGTTAAGTGTGGAATTGGGTCTACATCTGCAGCTGCATCGACGTGGTTTGGCCGTCGGCCAGAAGCGACGAAAGAGATGACGCGATGTCGACAAGTGCAACCATCCACACATCTGCACAGTCCACACATCCACACATCTACAAGTCCGCACAATCAACACGTCAATACGCACACCTGCAGCGCAAACATGGTGTTGCCGTCCTCCAGCAGAAGCGAAAGAGACGACGCCAGGGCGGCAAGTCCAACCGTCAACAACATATCTACAAGCCCACACATCCACACATCCACACAGTCAACACACACACCTGCAGCGCAAACATGGTGTTGCCGTCCTCCAGCAGCAGCAAAAGAGACGACGCCAGGGCGGCAAGTCCCACGGTCAACAACATATATACAAGCCCCACACATCCACACGTCCACACAGTCAACACACACACCTGCAGCGCAAACATGGTGTTGCCGTCCTCCAGCAGCAAAAAAAGAGACGACGCCAGGGCGGCAAGTCCCACGGTCAACAACATATATACAAGCCCCACCACACATCCACACATCCACGCATCCACACACCCACACGTTTACACAGTCGACACGCCCACACCTGCAGCGCCGACATGGTGTGGCCATCCTCCAGCAGCAGCGACAGAGACGACGCGAGGGCGGCCACACTACCTACGCAGCTGCTGCTGCTGCCGCCACTGCCCGTAGCGCCTGCCTCTGACGCTGCACTTGCCGAGTGCAGTGCGAGAGCGAGCCGTTGTGACAAAGCCTGCGCGTGTGTGCAGCGTGGGAGTGTGCGTGTGGTACTGGTGGTGCGTGGTACTGCAGTGGTGGCGGGCAAAACCAGGCAAGTCTGCCGCTGACTCGTTGCGACGCAGTATTCATTGCATCAGTTTGGTGTGTGGTGTGTGGGGTGGGGGTGGGGGTCACTGACCGGCAAGCCTGCCTCTGATGCTGCACTGGCCATGTGCAGTGCAAGAGCGAGCCGTTGGGACAAAGCCTGCGCGTGTGTGCAGCGTGGGAGTGTGCGTGTGGTACTGGTGGTGCGCGGTACTGCGGTGGTGGTGGGCAAAACCAGGCAAATCTGCCTCTGAGCCGTTGCGGCGCGGTATGCACTGCGTCAGTTTTGTGTGTGTGTGGGGGGGGGGTCACTGCCCGGCGAGCCTGCCTCTGAAGGTGCACTGTCCATGTGCAGTGCAAGAGCGAGCCGTTGCGACAAAGTCTGCAAATACGTGCGCCATGGGAGTGTGTGTGTGGTGTGTGTGTGTGTGGGGGGGGGGGGCTGTCCACACGCCTGATGCTGCACTGTTTTCCGTGTGCAGTGTGAGCGCGAGCCGTTGCGACAAAGCCTGCGAGTGCGTGCAGCGTGGGAGTGTACATACCGTTTGTGCGGTCAGCCTTTGCGAATAATTATTGTTTTACCCCCCCCCCCCCCCCCCCCCGCGTAGCCGATAAACTAATATAAATCGCCGAAAATCGCGGATTTGGGCGTCAAACGACGTCAAACGATGAAAACCGACCTCCGCAAACGCATTCAACAGCTGTAGTTCTAGACCCCCCCCCACGAAGGCAAACAATATGGACGGTACATCGCCTGTGTTCATCCTCCTAGCTCTAATTGGTGTGTGTTGCGGAGTCAGTGTCTGTGCAACCAACATGTGGCCAAGGCGTATTTTTCACACGCGCGCACCTGCACCCTCGCCACGGCCGCAAGAGGTAACGAATCCGACAGCCCATCCGCAACGCCTGCCATCACAGCTTCTCGGCAGCAACATGCCCATTGCGTTCACCCCCCACACATGCACGCTCTCCTTGTCGCGTGCTTTGAGGCACGCACCGCGTGCACAGCAATCGCGATGACAGTTGGCAGCTCAAGGTCGAATTTTGAAAGCTGCCGGCCTCCTTCCTAGGGTATGAAACGCCGTACGCCGGCAGACTGCGCAAGCAAACACACCTGCACCCTCGCCGCGGCCGCCAGAGGTGACAGGTCCGACAGCAGCGCCAGCCCAGCCTCAATGTCTGCCATCACAGCAGCGGCGGCGGACAGAGACGACGCGCGGTGAAGGTCCGAGGGGGGCGCATGGCTCGAAGGGGCGGCGGCGGCGGCATCCGGCGCGTGCGCGTGCGCCTGCTGCCGCTGCTGCTGCTGCGGCTGCCCCTGCTGCTGCTGCTGCCCCTGCTGCTGCTGCCCCTTCTGCTGCTGCCCCTGCTGCTGCTGCCCCATCACCACCCTCAGAGAAGGTGACGGGCGGAAGTCTGCAGCTGACAGATACAGCGCTTGCGCCTGGCCAGACAGCACGACAGCAAGGGCCACCAGGAAGTCGCGCGGCTCGCAGTCCTCGATGGTGACGCCGTGGCGCAGGGGCACGGTCTGAGAGGGAAGGGGAGGGAAAGAGGGGGGGGGGGAGGGGCATGAGTGTTTCCGTGAGCCAACCCGTGAACTGCAAACTTGCAACAGCGGGTTGAGATTGGCATATGCGGGCCGGCGCCGCAGGTTGAAATTGCGGCTGTGGGCAGTGTGCCTCAGAAGCCTGGACATGCCAGTTTGCAGCTGCCACCCACCCACCCACCCACCCGCCCACACCCGTGGTGTTGTACGGTTGTTGCACGGTTGTTGCAAGCTGCTGCGCGTACCTGGCAGTGCCTCAGCTGACGATACATGCCCGTCTGCAGCTGATGACACAGCCCGCACGCGCATTCGCACTCAAACCCACGCACACAACGTGTCACCCCCCCCCCACCACCACCACCACACACACACACTTTAAACGCACCTGGCAGTGCCTCAGAAGCCTGTACATGCCAGTTTGCAGCTGCTGACACAGCGTGTGAGAGTCGTCGAGCGTGCCGGCAGCGTCCAGGCAGCGGCGCACGTCGGCAATCTGTGTGTGGGGGGGGGGGCATTACCACAGCAAACATGAGAACAGTCACCATGGCCACAGCCACTCGGTATCCAAGTTAGCACGCCGCCATCCCAGCCTCTCACGGAGCAAACGCGGGCGCGGCTACCACACGTACTTCAACTCAGAATTCCAGGAGTTCAGTTGAGCAAGGCGCGACACAAACACACTGTAAAAGCCATCATCAGCCTTGGCGCACAGCGGAGCAGACATGGGCGCAGCTACCACAGTTGCTCCAACTGCGAATTCCAGCACTCTCGATAGGTGCAGCACCGCAAACGACAGTTGAATCCATCACCACCACCAGCACTGCCGTCACATCCTCTCACCTTTGCGCAAAGAGGAGCAAACATGGGCACTAGCGGGGGCGGCGTCCGGCCTGACGCGGGGTCCCCCCCTCCGACCGCCCCTCCTGGGAGAGTCTGAGAAGTGAGGAGGGCGAGGAGGGAGGCGATGGCGGCGCTGTGGGCAGTGACGTCGGCCTTGGCGGGTGTCGCAGGGGCTGGCGCCGCGGGAGGGGCGCCGGTGCTGCCGCTGCTCCTGCTGCTCCCGTTGTTGCTGCTGCTGCTGCTGCTGCTGCTGTTGCCGCTGCTGCTGCTCCCGGTGGTGATGGTGGTGGTGGTGGTGGTGGTGCTGCTGCTGCTGCTGCTGCTGGTGGTGCGGTCGCCGATGCTGCTGGCGCTGCTGGTGCTGCTGCTCTCGTCCGCTGCAGGTCCAGCAGCCGGAGCGGCCGGCAGCAGGCCCAGCAGCAGCAGGTGTGTCACGTCCTGCATCACCATCGCGCTCACGCTGCCACCGGCACTGCCTGCCTGGCGCACGCGCGCCTCGCAGTACGCGTGCTGCAGCTCCATGAAGCCCTGGGGGAGATTTTGCGCATGCATGCGCGTATCGCGGCTGTGTGGGTGTGTGCATGCAGTCGAGAGGCACGTGCCATGCAGCGCCATGCAACGCCGCATGCATGCGTGCAGGCCACACCAGGCTGCCCCCAGCCCACCGCGTGCACCCTTACCTTGAAGTACACCTGCAGCGCCTTGCCCTGAGTGTGGTTCTCTGTAGCCAGGCGCCGCGACATGAAGTCGGATTGATGTGCGACGAATCGCTTCTGTAGCGCTCGCGCCTCGTCGATTACCCGAGTTGGGGGGCTTCCAACAAGGCTGCTGTCAAACGTGACCCATTTGGAGAGGGAGTTGGCGTCCTGGGACTTGGGTCGCCTTTTTCGACCCCTTCCTCCACCCCCTGACTCCCCTGAGCCCCCTCCTCTCCCGCCTGCATTACCAGACGAGCCGGACGATCCCGATGCATGCGGAACGTGGCTGGGGTGCCAGCCGACGCTGCGCTGGTGCTGGGTAGCCCTACTCGGCACTGCCGTGCTACACCACTGCCGTGCTACGCCGCTGGTGCTGGTGCTCGCGGCTCCTCCGCGAGCACCAACCCTCATCAGAGCTCAAGACGCTGCGTGTGCTGTGCACGCTGTGTCTGGCGCATGCTCCGATCGGCGATCCGCGTGTATCCCTGTGGCTGCCATCAAGACATGCAACCAGCTGCAACCAGCTCGCGATGTAGAGGTGCACTGCTTTGTGACGGGCCCCGTCGTGCGCAAATCTGCATTCACACTTCGTCTTGAAAACACAGAAAACATACATTCACGCGCGTGTGAATGGCGCGTGGCATGCTTGATGGTATGCTTACCTGGTAAGCGAGCGGGGGGGGGGGGGATTCCATCTGGAGGTCACGCAAGCATGAGCGCAACCCACGAGCTTCCACCGCCACTTCTCCATTCTCTCAGGAGTCCCACTTCCACTCCACCCACAAGGAAGATGCAGCTACTTATGGTTCACCATAAGTAGTCTACATACCAAAGGTGCCCAGGCACGAGCTAGCAGGTGTGTCGCCAGCGGGCGACGTACAGAGGGCTGTGTTCCTGTGTTGGTGTGCGTAAGTTCAGAACCACAGCCCACTGCAGGGCTGTACACTTCATCGAAACTAAAGTAAGAAAGTTGTGGGCTGGGCTGTTGCCAATGGACACTGGGTGTTGCGCGTATGCATTTCAAAATCAGGATTTTGAAGGGAGACCGACCCATTACATCCACGGGCGCATGTGAAATGCCACGCGCTGCACGGTTTCATCGCACTGACGGGGGTGAGCATTTGGGGCGTTTGGTGTTGCTATCACCACCTGCCGCCCGCCACATGACCACCTTCCCCCCAGTGCGCGAGCTCGGTGCTGGACAGTTGCCTCCATCCAGCAATCACCCCCGCTAAACCCAACACATTGCGTGGCATCGCACCCTGCATCGCCCCCTGGCGTGGCGCATCTCCATCGCCCGCCCGCTCGCGCTGATTCATCCCGCCAGTGCACAGCAACAAACGGCGCCCTTGGGCATGCGCGTCGCTGGGCTCAACACGGCGTAGCGCAAAGGTTGCAGCAGCCATCAGAGTTGGGTATTGGAGCTGCGCGGCTGCGATGCGCGCATGGGGGAGAGGGCTGCGAGGGTCGCATGCAGCAGTAGGGCGCAGCAACGGCGTGTGCCTCGCCCTCGTGATGGCGGCAGCATGCCTGTGCAGCCCCGCGCTTGGCGGCGACTCTGACTGGCGTGTCACAGCGGGCATCACCCACAAAATCGAGCTGCTGTGGAGTGGGCACGCGCTGTTTGGGCCTGGCCTGGGCTCCAGCTTCACTACCGCGCCGGTGAGACTGCATGCGCGCGTGTTGTGTTGCGTGTGTTGCGCGGTTGTGCTGCTGCCAACTGAGCACGGGGGTCGGAGAAGGGAGACGGGCAGCAGGCAGCAGGCATCTTGCAGCGGCGAGACGAGCAGGCGCGCACGCCAACACCCAACGCGCTACTTTCCAGAGAGGACCGTGGTCACCCGCACCACCCCAGCGCGTGTGCCGACACCCAGAATGTGAGGGCACGGGAATATCGTTGTACCAAGGCTGTGAGCAAAGGCAGCCAGGGGGGGGGGGCCGCAGGCAGAGACCGAGTGACAGTGGTTACGTTAAGGATCTTGGGGAAATGATGGCTCAACCCGGGCCTCACGCTCATTTCGCCAATCTCAACCCGTCAGAAGCGAAGTATGGCGGTTAAAGTACGAAAATGCCGATTTCACACTTTTCGGGTTGGAATTCGCGCAATCTCAACCCGACGCGCCAGCCCGAATCGGCAAATTTCAACCCAAATGTGCACTTTGTTGGGTTGCGGGTCGGCTAATGGAAACACTGCCGAGTGTGTACTCCTGGGGTTGGAGTGTACTCCGACCTAGGAGTGGCAGGGGCTGGTCTCAAGCTGTGCTGCTGACACGCACGCACAATTCCATCTGACCCGTGCCGCACCTCTCAGCAAGTGCCCGACTCCGGGTGGCGGTACTTCTGACACGCACGTACGAATCCTGCCCCGTGCAACCCTAAACCCCAAGCCCTCAACCCCTTAACCCCTGAACCTGCCTCGTTCCTCAGCAAGTCCCCGAATCCAAGCACGAGTCCATGCTTGCCGACTGGGCCGACACGTATGGCAGGGACACGACGCGGCACGACACGGCTAACACGCACACATGCACGCACCACTCCCCCTGCCCCTCAGCAAGTCCCCGACTCCAAATACGAGTCAATGTTTGCCGACTGGGCGACAACCTATGGCAGGGACTACGGCGGCTACGGCACGGCCGCGTGGACCAAGGCGTTTGGCAACTTCCGGCGGAGCATGGACAGCGTGATAAGGATCAACCGCGACTGGAGCATCCCGTTCTGGTGGGTGGGTGGGTGGGCAGGCTTTGGGGTGGCAGGGGGCTTTGGGAGGGAGGGGAGCAGGGCGTATGGTACTTTCCGGCACAGCATGGGCAGTGTGATAAGGATCAACCGGGACTGGAACATCCCGTTCTGGTGGGTGGGTGGCTGGGCAGGCTTTGGGGTGTGTGTGGGGGGGGGTGGCATAGGGGCCCCTAGGGCAACTTCCGGCGGAGCATGGACAGCGTGGCTAGGAGCATCGCTTGGGACGGGAGCATTCCATTCTGGTGGGTGGGTGGGTGGGTGGTTGGACAGGCTTGGGTGGGTGAGGATGGAGGGAGGGGAGCATGGCGTACAGCGACTTCCAGCGGAGCATGGACAGCGTGACTAGGATCAACCATTGGGACTGGAGCATACCGTTCTGGTGGGTGGGTGGGTGGGCAGGCTTTGGGGTGTGGTTCGGGGGTGAGGGTGAGGAGGGAGGGGACCAAGGCGTACGGCAACTTCCGGCGGAGCATGGACAGCGTGATTAGGAGCACCCATAGAGACTGGAGAATGTCGTTCTGGTGGGTTGGTGGGTGGCTGGGCAGGCTTTGGAGTGGGGTTTGCGGGTGAGGGTGAGGAGGGAGGGGAGCAGGGCATATGTCAACTTCCGGCGAAGCATGGGCAGCGTGGTTAGGAGCATCCATTGAGACTGGAGCATTCCGTTCTGGTGGGTGGGTGGGTGGGTGGGTGGGTGGGCAGGCTTGGGTGAGGGGATGAGGATGGAGGGAGGGGAGCAGGGCGTATGGCAACTTCCGGCGGAGCATGGACAGTGTGATTGAGAGCATCCATTGTGACTAGAGCACCCCGTTCTGGTGAGATGATTGGTTGGGCAGGCTTTGGGGTGGCAGGGGGCTTTGGGAGGGAGGGGAGCAGGGCGTATGACAACTTCTAGCGGAGCATGGACAGCGTGATCAGGATCAACCGCGACTGGAGCATTCCGTTCTGGTGGGTGGGTGGCTCCTTGCCAGACATGTTTCTCAGAGACCGCTGTTTGGGGTAGTCTAGACGGCGGGAGCGGTAGTCTATCGGCCGGGATCTGGTGGTACTCTAGTACTTCAGTGTGCTGGAGTATCGGCGGGTGTCTCTAGTAGAAGAGTAGCCTGCTTAGCTGGAAACCCCGTGTTACTTGGGTGGGATGGTGGGTGGTTGAGCAGGCTTGGGTGGGTGAGGATGGAGGGGGGGGGAATGGCATTTGACAACTTCATGCGCAGCATGGGCAGCGTGGTTAGGAGCATCCATTGGGACTGGGGCATCTTGTTATGATGGGTGGGTGGTGGGTGGGTGGGCAGGCTGTAGGGTGGGGTTTGGGGGTGAGGAGGGAGGGGAGCAGGGCGTATGGCAACTTCCGGCGGACCATGGACAGCATGATAAAGAGCATCCATTGTGACTGGAGCATCTTATTCTGGTGGGTGGGTGGTTGGGCAGGATCGGCAGTCTAAAGAGGGATTCTGCACGGGCTTACTGGATAGGAGGAACCCTTAAAACAGCCAAACAGAGGCGATGACCCACCACCACAGATGTTATCATGCCCACACGCACACACCCACACCCACCCACACACACACATGCACACACACGCACCCACACAAACACACACGCGCGCGCACACACAGGGCATCTGGCAACCAGTTCTCTGACCTGACCTTTGACGAGTGGTCAAAAGAGGTGCTGACGCCAACGCTGGCCAACTTTGACGTGAGTGTGTGTGTGTGTGGCGGGAGGGGGGGGGCGTGCTAAGTTGCTGGGTTGGAGATTGCACCTGATTGGGCGAGACACAGTGCACAGGGCACAGGGCACACCCTCTGGGCGTGGGATTGAGGGAGCTGTCTAACGAGGCTAGGTACCATTGGGCGAGGTACGAGCAACATAGAGACGAAGTGCTGCTTGTCAAGAGCTTGTCAAGTACCAGTACCAGTAACATTGGCTTTCCAGCAAAGACTGCTGTCGAGTCGTAGTACCACCGCCTAGAACCAAGTCAAGTTCTAGCCCTAGCTTTGAGGGAGGGAGCAGCGGACGGCCGCTCATCACACACACAAACCAGACATTAGGACGATCGATGTGTCCATCCAGAGAACACAACTTGGTTGTGTATCCCACACTGAACACTCACACACACACACTCTCATACACACACACATACAGGGATCCGTGCAGCCTGAGGATGCATCACGGGGAGGCCTCGGCTTCATGGCTAGCTTTGAGGGAGGGAGCAGCAGCCCTTCCCCTTCACATGTACACACACACACACACACACACAAACTGTATCTTCTGTGTGCCTGTAACCCTTTGTCTTCCTATCATGTGCGCGCAGCCTGATGATGCATCCCGGGAAGGACTCGGCTTCATGGCTAGCTTTGAGGGGGGGAGCAGCGGACGTCCACTCATCACACACAAACCAGACACTAGAACGATGGATGTGTCCATGTGGAGAACGCAACTCGGCCATGTACCTCAAACTCAATGCACACACACATGCATACACACACACACACACACACACGCATGCAGCCTGATCATGCATCAAAGGAAGGCCTCGGCTTTGTGGCAAGCTTCGAAGGAGGGAGCAGCGGCCAGACGGCGAGCCGCCGACTCAAGCAGTCGCTCCCCGTAACGACCAACCACCTGGCGGCCAAGAAAGTGACGCCTGTGCGCAACCAGGGGCAGTGCGGTGGGTGTGCACTGTGTGGGTGTGTCTGTGTGTGTGTGTGTGCATGTGTGAGTGTGTGTGTGTGAGTGAGTGAACAGACAGTAGCGGCCAACAAAGTGACG
>VFSX01000036.1:662500-682500 GCA_016618255.1 Chlamydomonas sp. UWO 241 | reverse complement strand
CGGTCTCAACCACCACCCGAATCAAATCAAATCAAATCCAGTCAAATCAAACCCAATCCAAACCACACCACGTCAATCCCACAGGCAACGAAAGTGTAGCCGCTGCTGCGGTCTAGCCCGGGCGTGCGGTGAAGGCCACTACAATCCAATCCAATCAAATAAAATAAAAACAAATCAAAACCACCCGATTACACATCATCCCACCCCACCCCACTGCAATCCCACAGGAAGCCTGGGCGGCGAGTGCGTGGCCGCAGCTGCTGTCAAGCCTGGGCGCGCAGAGAAGGCCACTCCAATCTAATCAAAGCAGATGGAATTCAATTCAATTCAATCCGATCCAATGCACCCCACCCCAACCCAACCCACTCAAATCCCACAGGCGCGATAGGCAACGAGTGCGTGGCCGCAGCTGCGGTCAAGCCCGGGCGTGCGGTAAAGGCGGCAGGAGGAGCAATGCAAGTGCGCCCGGCACGCAATGAGGCTGCTCTAATGGAGGTGTGTGATTGGGTGTGGGTGTGTGTACGTGTGTGTGGGTGTGGGTGTGTGGGTGTGCAGATGGTGGGAGGAGCAATGCAAGTGCGCCCGGCACGCAATGAGGCTGCTCTAATGGAGGTGTGTGATTGGGTGTGGGTGTGTGTACGTGTGTGTGGGTGTGGGTGTGTGGGTGTGCAGATGGTGGGAGGAGCAATGCAAGTGCGCCCGGTGCGCATTGAGGCTGCTCTGATGGAGGTGTGTGATTGGGTGTGGATGGGTGTGCGCGTGTGTGTGCTGCTTGCTTGTTAAGCGCTGAAGAAGGAGAGTCTGTGTGCAAGCAAGTGACTTGGTGTGGGCACACATCCATTTACACACATTCACCACGTACACGTACACACACGCACACCACCCCCCACACACAAACACTCACACACACGAAGGCGGTCAGCGTCGCCCTTGTAGTCGTTGGTTTCACCATCGACGACACCTTCCAGCACTATGCTCACCAGCACCCTCCACCCACATGCATGCGCACAACAGCATGCATGCACTCACACACATGTCCCTCCCCCAAAACACACACACACACAGGCGGTGTCTGTCGCCCCCGTTGTCGTTGTTTTCGCCGTGGACAACACCTTGCAATACTATGCTCACCAGCACCCTTCACCCGCACGCACTCCCCCAAACACACACACACACACACACATACACACTTGCGCACGCATGCCCCCCCCCCCCCCACACACACAGGCCGTCAGTGTCGCCCCCATTGTCGTTGGTTTCACCGTTGATGACACCTTCCAGTACTATGCGGGCGGCGTGTATACGCCCCTCGGCTGCACGCAGAATCTGAACCACGCGCTTGTCGTGGTGGGGTATCAGACCGAGGTGCCCGGGACGAGCACGTATGACGGGGCGTTCTGGATCCTGCAGAACTCATGTGAGTAGTTTCTGGAAAACCCGGATCCCTTGACCCTTGAGGGTTGAGCAGCCCTAGAACTTAAGGAACTAGACCGATGTGCCCGGGACGAGCACATATGACGGGGCGTTCTGGATCCTTAAGAACTCATGTGAGCAGTGGTGGCACATGCAGAATGGCACCAGCTAGAGCACCATCAGAGCAACATGAGAGCAGCATCAGAGCAGCATCAGAGCACCATCACAGCACCATCAAAGCATCATCAAAACACCATCAGAGTACCATCAGAGCACTACCAAAGCTTCATCAGACCACCATTAAAGTAGCATCAGAGCACTATCAGAGCATCATCAAAGCAGCACCAGAGCACCATGAGAGCACACCACCAGATCTCGCCAACCCCTCTCCCACCCACGCCCTACCCCAGATTGCTGCAGCAGGGGGGACCTCATGGGGCGATACGGCATCATTCGCATCCGCCTGGACCACCAGCCCTGAAGCCTTACCAGGGCTGAACCCTAAAACCTGCGACTCAAAACCCTCTCCCCCGACCCTTAACCCTTAACCCCAAACCCTGCCACAGGGGGCACCTCATGGGGTGAGAACGGAGTCATACACGTCCGGCTGAACCACTCACCTTGAACTCGGGCCCTTAACCTGGACTCCAAACCTACACCCTCACGCTACGCCCTAAAGCTTGGAACCTAAATCCCAAAACCAAAACGATGTCGCAGGGGGCACTTCTTGGGGAGAGAACGGAGTCATCCGCATCAAGATGGATGGCAGCGCTAGCGGGCCATGTGGCATGTACCAGTACGCATACATGCCGACCCAGGTGGGTGTGGGTGGGTGGATGCGTGGGAGTGGGTGGGCCTGTGCGTGCGTGTGTGGCGGGGTCTTGTGTTGTGTTGGGGGCGTGTGGGTTGAATGCAATGGTTCACGCTCTCACTCTCTCCACCTCACTCCCACTCTCCATCGCTCAGTCCTTTCACACCCACTCCCTCACTTTCTCAACTCTCCCACTCTCCCTCTCTCCCCCACTCTCTCACCCTCACCCTCCCACTCTCTCACTCTCACTTTTCACACCCTTGCCCTCTCACTCCCAGGCGTTTGTGGTCACCCTGTCAAACACACAGTCACCGCCGTCCCACTCGTCACCGCCCAAAGTTGCTGCCTCACAAGCAGTCCCCGGCCGCTGAGGTTTCTCACTCTCTCGCTCTCACTCTCTCACTCGCTCACTCGCTCACTCTCTCACTATCTCACTCTCCTACTCTCACTCTCTCACTCTCTCACTCTCTCACCCTCTCACCCTCACTCTCACTCTCTCACTCTCACTGTTCACACCCTCGCCCTCTCACTCCCAGGCGTTCGTGGTCACCCTTGAAACCATACAGTCGCCGCCGTTCATCTTGCCACCTCCGCCGTCGCCGCCTCCCAAGCAGTCCCCGCCGCCGAGTTCGCCGCCCCCGCCGTCACCCCCGCCCAAGTCGCCACCACCCAGCCCCCCACCCCTCAGCCCTCCGGCCCCAGCCCGCCCCACGCCCTCCCCGATGTCTCCACCTCCCCAATGTCCCCTCCGCCACTGCTCCCAGCTCGCCCCGCCTCCACCCAGCCCGCCAGCGATCAAGCGCAGCCCCCTCCCGCCCCGCTCCCCCTCCCCCTCCCTCCCCCCTCCCCCTCCGCCGTCGCCCCTCCGCGTCACCCCGCCCCTCCACCGTCACGCCCCCCGTCGCCCCGCCCCCTCCGCCTCCCCCGCCTCCCAGCCCACCCCCGCCTATCGGGACAATAACAGACCCGGGCTACAACACGTGGACGAACCGTCAGCCGCGGCCGCCCTCGCGTCGCGAATATTTCCTGACGCTCGGAGACGCGACGAGCGACGTTGTCGACCCAAACGACTTTGTGGCCGGCTCTACGCTTGCAGGCTAAACGGCGAATGCTGATGGCAGACAAACGGGCACAAGAGCCATACCGAGGTTGGGCGGTGGCTGCCTCTGTGTGTTTCCTGCTGCACACAAGCGGCACGCGGTGCCACCTCACAACCTTCATCAATTTGACCAAGGTCACACCGAACGACTACCTGTCGCGCAGCGCAGGCTGGTCCATTTGACGAGGTGCTGATGACGAATGAGCGAGACCTGCAGGGGTGGCTTGGAGGAGAAACGGCCGACCACAGTGATTTCCTTTCAGGATTTTTGACTTCTTATTGTTCACAGCCTTCTTTGCCTGAAATTCCGGCCGTGTTCAGCTGTGTCAGGTGTCAACCTTGGGCCGGTCGCTCATATCGTTTGTGCCGGCGGCTCTCTGCGTATCTTGCTGGCAGAAATATACCGCTGGCAGCCACGCGGTGCACACACGTGCGCCAGATGGCAGGACATCCCCCTTGCCCACCTCGCTGCAGACCAGCTGGTCTTCCATGTGCCGCCCCCGCTCCCCCCCGCCCCCACACACATCCTTTGGCCGTACTACTGGCAGCCACGCCCCGACACGCAAGGCGGATCATCATAATAAATGAGCTTGTTGGCTGTTGAGGATGAAAACCACATGTGGACATTGATCACCTGCCTGTCATTTTTGAGCGCGCAGGCTATAGCTAACGACCAGAACCTAGCCAGGCATCTGATTCCCGCCTCCACCCATGCGTAGATGCATGGCCCATCTTGTCTATCTATTGACCTACCTACCTATTGAAACCACATGGCCGCTCCACCACCACCTGTGGATCCGGATGTAAGCAACGACTCTCCATCCAAGCCCAAACGACCACACCAGCAGCAGCAAGACTTTGTGGAGCACCCCTTTGTGTATGTCTGCTCACTCTGTCCCTGCTCTCTATGCGTCTCTGTCCGCCATGCGCATAGGACTCCGGAGTCCCATCCTGTTGTCATCCAAGCGGCAAGCATGATGGGTCTGCATACAGACAGCAAATGCCCGCTCTGCCATCAGGAGGATGAAGGCTCACACATTGCATCGGGCTGTTAACACAAGACTATGGAGAAGATGTACACAGCACAACACAATGCCCTGGCGCGACAAACGCTGAAGTGCAACTGCATTTTTGTGTGTTTATTTCCCTGGTAGGCCTTGCTCTAAGTAGAGCTCCCCTAGACTGACAGTCTAGGCCTTTACTGAAGCCCCAGGGCCCTCTGGGCGCGTGTATGTGGATGACCTGTAAAACCTGCGTCTCTGTCTCTGCTTAATTAAGCTTGCCACCCCTAGATGCCTGGTCGTCAATCACATCTACTCCTTGGTGCACGGCCGCTTGGAATGTGGCAGTGTGTCTGCTACGCTCTCGATCTCTCTCTCTCTCTCTTTCTCTCCCTCCCTTGCTCTGCCTCCTACGCCGCCACAGCCGTGCATGGAAACCAGTACAGTCGCTCGCCCGCTCCAGGTGCCTGGTCGTCCACCAGAGCCAGGCCTTGCTGCAGTACCGCTTGGAGGGCAGCGTCCGCACGTGCGGGGGGCCACCCGGGCTGGGACACCACTGCGGTGCGCGACACGTATCCGGAGGCCTACGTGAGGGGTTTTGTGTGGATGGGGTGCGGGGAGTGGCTCAAGGTTGCAGGTCAGCTACGTTAAGCACCGTCTGGTACGCTGGCACGCTGCGTGGCCTTGCAGGCTCTCCTAGCAGAGCTCCCGTAGACATGTAGTTTAGGCCCTAACTCACGCCCCAGGGTCCTCCGGGCGCGTACGTGTACAATCTGTAAACCCCGCCGGCAGGGATCCCAGCTGCCCGCCCCCTCCACCCCTACAAGCCTGCGCCAAATACCACCAGTCAGTATGCGTCCATCTGAGCTCTCTTCGAGACTGATCACTCCCCCTCCCTCCCTCCCTCCCTCCCTCCCTCCGTCCGTCCGTCCATCCGTCCGTCCGTCCGTCCCTCCGTCCCTCCGTCCCTCCGTCCGTCCGTCCGTCCGTCCCTCCCTCCCTCCCTCCCTCCCTCCTCCCCTCCTCCCTCCCTCCTCCTCCTCTCTCTCCTCCCTCCCTCCTTCCCTTCAGCTCCTCCTCTCCTTCTCCTCCCTCCGCCCCCCCTCTCTCTCCCCTCCCTCCCTCCACCCCCCCTCTCTCTCCTCTCCTATTCGTATCATCCTTTATGAATCGTACCAACCTGCGCCATCTCCACCAGCCTGTTAGCATCCATGTTGAGCTCCCCTGGTACTGACCGCACGTACTGAGTGCGCCCGATGGCGAGAACGTCAAAAGAGCCGAGGGACTTGAGCTTCTTGATCGAGCGCACCTGAAGGCGCGTGTGTGTGTGGGGGGAGATGGAGTGTGTGTGTGTGCGTGTGTGTGTGCGCCAAAAAAAACTCTCTCTGCGTGTGAGTGCGCCCGATAGCAGAATGTCAAAGGAGCCGAGCGATTTGAGCATCTTGATCGAGCGCACCTGAGGCGTATGTGTGTCTGCGTGCATGTGTTTTTGTTTTTGTTGTTTTTGTTGTTTTTGTTTTTGTTTTTGTGGGGCTCGATTAACGGAGGTGCGTTCTCGTCGCCGAGCCCTGGACCCAGCAATGCGGCGCTGCTGGTGACGAGGATCTCCGTGCCGCTGACGAGCGGGGTAAAATACGACTGGCCCGGCTCCCGCTAGACTGCCCCTCGGTGGAACACTTCAGGAGCGGCTTGCCCGGCGCTGCCATGGCTTGGCGAGTAGCCGCGGCGCTGCCGCGGCCCGTGCTGGGAGACGGCCCTTATCCTCCCCCCATGCAGGACGCCATGCGGCACCGATCTCGACGAGTTGATCGACGAGCGGAGGAGCTGGCGCCCGTCAATGCATGCTGGACATTGGTCAAGATGGCTGCCCGTGGAGGCGGGCTACCATCACGGCTTCAGCGGTGGCGACCGCCGAGGCAACACAGAGTAAATCCGCTTCACCAATCGCAGCGTTCGTCACCGCGCTCATCCTCGGGGTCGCTCGTCTGCCGGTGACTGGCGTTGGAAGGTCTTCAGGCAGCCTCCATGACAACTCTGTCGTCCATGCACCCCTGGAGGGTGGGACCTGGCCATGCATGAGGCATGGGGCGCCGGCTGAGCCCCATGCAAACGAGAGCTGGACAGCCGTGCACTGCCAGGCGGGGACCGTTCCAGTCAGCGCCAGTCGGCTCTGCTGGCTTGACTGGCCACACGGCCACTACTGTGACCCTGAGGAAGGTCCTCTCCTATATGCTCCTTGCCAGACGTGTCTCTCAGAGACCGCTGTTTGGGGTAGTCTAGCCGGCGGGAGCGGTAGTCTATCGGCCGGGAGCCGGCGGTACTCTAGTACTAAAGTGTGCTGGAGTATCGGCGGGTGTGTCTAGTAGAAGAGTAGCCTGCTTAGCTGGAAACCCTGTGTTACTGTTACTGTTTTGTGTCTGTTTTTGTTGTCGTCGTCGCTGCTGCTGCTGCTGCTGCTGCTGCTGCTGTTGCTGTTCATGTCGTCGCATCGTCGTCGTTGTTGCTGTTTGTTTCAACCCCTGGATCCGTCTAACGGGGATGGCTTTCGGCCCTGTGCGGCCGACCTCTTGTAAAAGGAGAGATATGCACATGTGTCTCAAGATCATACCCACCACAACACCTGTGCTGACTGGCTAGCCTGCTCGCTGTCCCCTTACACCTACCTGCCCCTGAAAACCAAACCAGGCGGACCACATTCCCAACGTCTGAGGAGGCGCCTTAGGCGGCGCATTTACTTGCGCGGATCAGGCGTCGCCTCGGGCGCGCCGACCGCCTCAGGCGTTGCCTCAGACGCACCCCTGATTGCCTCAGGCGCCCTTTAAGGCGTCATCCCGACCGCCGCAGGTGCCACCCCGAACGCCCCAGACGCCTACCACCGCCTGAGGCGCACCCCCGACCGCCTCACTCACAGTCATTTTGACCGCATTCACTTGCGCGGATCAGATGATGGGGCTGTGGTAGGGCAGGCAGAACACATCTTGCACCATCTGCACTACCAAAATCCCGACGTCCGCTCAAGGCGCGCAAGTGAAGGCGGTCAAAACGTCTGAGTCGTTCGGGGGTGCGTCTCAGGCGGTGGTGGGCGCCTGAGGCGGTCCGGGTGGTGCCTATGACGGCGCCTAAGGCAACGCCTCAGGCGCCGCCTGATCCGCGCAAGTGAAGGCGCTGTCTGAGGCGTTGGGAATGTGGTAGGGCTGTTGTAACAGGGTCTACCTCGCACAACCTGGCCAGCCTCGACCCTACAGCATGCCGAGCGGTAACCCTCAAATCTGGCCAGCCCAAACTCTCAAGCATGCCTAGCCTAAACCCCGATTGTAAGCACACGACATGGGCATATCTCAGGAGGGGCACTGACACCACCGCGTCATCCGTGCTCACTGGGTCCGCCTGACTGCCTCGCGATAAACCCAAGCAACCTACGCCGTAGTAACACCGCAACGAGAGAGAGAAACTGAGAGAAAACACATGAATACACATGAAAACACACTCTGCTCATGCCCTGTCTCCACGCCTGGTTTCTCAACTGTTCGTACTGCAATAAAATTGGTTCCAGCAACAATCGACGCACCCACCACGTCATCCAAGCTCACTGGGTCCGCCAGACTGCCACACCCAGCCTACTACTCTCCACGCCCTGCCTTAAAGTCTGCCCCCTTCCGTCCACCTGCAAAGTGCACAGAATCGTCCGCACCCACCACGTCATCCAAGCTCACTGGGTCCGCCTGACTGCCACACCCAGCCTACTACTCTCCATGCCCTGCCTTAAAGTCCGCCCCCTTCCGTCCACCTGCAAAGTGGACAGAATCGTCCGCACCCACCACGTCATCCAAGCTCACTGGGTCCGCCTGACTGCCACACCCAGCCTACTACTCTCCACGCCCTGCCCAAAGTCTGCCCCCCCCTGCCTATAATGCACAAAATTGTCCGCACCCACCACATCATCCGTGCTGAATCGGTCCGCCTGCTTGCCTCGTCGCTTGTTGACGTATGCCATTTGAGCTGGCTCCGTGTGCCTGCCTGCCTCACCCAACCTGCCTAGACCAAACCCTAGGAGGGGGAGCTCCTATGCCCAACCCGTCCCAAACCACCAAAACCAATCTAGTCTTAACCCTAGGAAGAGGACCTTCTATCTACAGCCAGCAGCTAGACAGCAGCTGTCCAGTAAACTAACAAACAACACCCACGACGTCATCGGTGATGACTAGGTCCGCCTGCTTGCCGCACGCAACCTGCTCAAGCCATAAAACAGGTAGGCCAAGAATAAATGACACCCACCACGTCATCCGTGCTGACTGGGTCCGCCTGCTTGCCACGTCGCTTGTTGACGTACACCAACAATGCAGACAGCTCCATCAGCCCTCCGTTGGTGTCGCGGGACGCCCAGCACGCCTGAAGGTGTGTGTGTGTGCGTGTGTGTGTATGTGTGTTTGTGTGTGTGTTTGTGTACACGTGCGTTTGCGTGTGTGTGTGGAGGGGGGGGCACCAGCAGCACAGACAGCTTCATCAGGCCGCCGTTGGTGTCGCGGGATGTACAGCATGCCTGAAGGGTGTGTGTGTGTGTGTGCATGCGTGTGCGTGCGTGTGTGCGTGTGTGTGTGCATGTGTGTGTGTGTGCATGCATGTGTGTGTGTGTGCGCGTGTGTGTATGCGAGCAATACAGACAGCTCCATCAGCCCTCCGTTGGTGTCGCGGGACGCCCAGCACGCCTGAAGGTGTGTGTGTGTGTGTGTGTGTATGTGTGTTTGTGTGGTGGTCGATTTTACAGTCTTGTTGGACGCCTTTAATGGCGTATTAGACTTGTGCTTGCGCACTCAATCCCTGAGGCAGGCAGATACTATCACCCGCACTAGTCTACTCAGTGGATACACATTGACTGTGTCCATCCCACTAGCTCTAGTACATCTGGTCGCGCCATGCGTCTCAGTTCGGGCAGCCAGCCTGGCCACCCTCCTCCTCCGTTCATCATGTGGCGCACGCCCGACATGCCGCCAGCCTCCATGCATGGAGCTTGCGCTGCGAGGGCGCTTGCTGCCAGTGCACCTCCGTCGTCGTGTGTGTGTTTGTGTACACGTGCGTGTGTGTGTGTGTGTGGGGGGGGGCACCAGCAGCACAGACAGCTTCATCAGGCCGCCGTTGGTGTCGCGGGATGTACAGCATGCCTGAAGGGTGTGTGTGTGTGTGTGCATGCGTGTGCGTGCGTGTATGCGTGTGTGTGTGTGCATGTGTGTGTGTGTGTGTGTGCGTGTGTGCATGCATGTGTGTGTGTGTGCGCGTGTGTGTATGCGAGCAATACAGACAGCTCCATCAGCCCTCCGTTGGTGTCGCGGGACGCCCAGCACGCCTGAAGGTGTGTGTGTGTGTGTGTGTGTGTGTGTATGTGTGTTTGTGTGGTGGTCGATTTTACAGACCATATGTACTCTCTACCCATGTTAAGTTCATAAGCTCTTCGCCAGGGGCTCCCGCCCTGGCGCCGCTCGATGGCGGACAACCGGGACAACTGCGCTTGATACTGGGCGGCTGAAAATCTGGAAATTTTCCCTGAGCGGCTCTGACGCACAGCGCTACTGGTGAACTGTTCCTGATGGGGCGAGGCTATGTGGCAGATGGGACAGCGGTACGATGGAGAGCACGATGCACGATGGCGAGAATTGCGGCAAGCATGCACCCCCTCTCACAACGATCGGAACTCAAACAGATTGCGGCTCCTAATGGTTTACTGTGCCTGGATGGAAGAGAGAGACGGATGGCGAGAAATTGAGAAACATGGGAAGCGAGGCACATGCGGCTAGGCTTTGTGAGGAGGTTGCGGCGCAGGGGTTCCCTGCCCCAAGGCGCAGATTATTAGATGGCGACGCGATCGATGCACCAGCCGTGCGGCATGGGGCGAGGCGAGGCCCCACCAGCGGGCGGGCACCATAATGGAGATGGCGGCTAAGAACGGGGAATGCGGCTACCGGGGATGAGGCTACGGGTTATGCATGCCAGGGGACGGCGGACAAGGCTAATGCGTCACGGCGCATGGGTAAAGAACGGGGAATGAGGCTACGGGAGCTGGCGGGCGCGGCGCGCGCACGGCGCGCGCGGCGCATGGGGGTTGCATGGCGGCGCTCTGCGCGTGCATGCATGGAGGAGATTGCTGGCGGGCATGGAGGAGCTTGCTTGAGGGCAAACAGGAGATTGCTCGCGGGCGTGGAGGAGATTGCAGGCGGGCATGGAAGCGGATGGCGAGAAATTGAGAAACATGGGAAGCGAGGCACATGCGGCTAGGCTTTGTGAGGAGGTTGTGGCGCAGGGGTCCCTGCCCCAAGGCGCAGATTATAGATGGCGCAGCAATCAATACACTAGCCCTGCGGCATGGGGCGAGGCGAGGCCCCACCAGCGGGCGGGCACCATAATGGAGATGGCGGTTAAGAACGGGGAATGAGGCTACAGGGAGAGGATACGGGTTACAGATGCCAAAGGGGACGGCGGAACAAGGATCAGCCATAGGTGTCACGGGGAATGGCTAAAGAACGGGAATGAGGCGGGTGGTACGGGTGCTGGCGCGCATGGAGCGCGGCGCGGCGCAGGGAGATCGCATGGCGGCGCCCATGCATGGACGAGATTGCTGGCGGGCATACAGGAGATTGCTTGCGGGCATGGAGGAGATTGCTGGCGGGCATACAGGAGATTGCTGGCGGGCGTGGAGGAGATTGCTGGCGGGCATGGAGGAGATTGCTGGAGCCAATGGCGGCGGCGGGACTAGTAGTAGAACACAGGCGCACACCAACAATGCGTTGCTGTCACTACCTGGGTGGTATAGGGTGGATCTGGGGGCCCAGTGTCCTGTCTAGGTCCAGTGCGTGCGCGCGTGTGGGGGTTTACCCTCACCCCTACCAGGTAGCCAGCCAGTTTCCCACTGAAACTGAATTTAAGGTGTCGGGCGCTAGCGCCGACACCGGTCTTATACATCATTACTGGTGTCACACAGACTGTAATATCCATCATCATCATCATCACAGTCTTGTTAGACGCCTTTAATGGCGTATTAGACTTGTGCTTGCGCACTCAATCCCTGAGGCAGGCAGATACTATCACCCGCACTAGTCCACTCAGTGGATACACATTGACTGTGTCCATCCCACTAGCTCTAGTACATCTGGTCGCGCCATGCGTCTCAGTTCGGGCAGCCAGCCTGGCCACCCTCCTCCTCCGTTCATCATGTGGCGCACGCCCGACATGCCGCCAGCCTCCATGCATGGAGCTTGCGCTGCGAGGGCGCTTGCTGCCAGTGCACCTCCGTCGTCGTGTGTGTGTGTTTGTGTACACGTGCGTGTGTGTGTGTGTGGGGGGGGGGGGGCACCAGCAGCACAGACAGCTTCATCAGGCCGCCGTTGGTGTCGCGGGATGCACAGCATGCCTGAAGGGTGTGTGTGTGTGTGTGTGCATGCGTGTGCGTGCGTGTATGCGTGTGTGTGTGCATGTGTGTGTGTGTGTGTGTGTGTGCGTGTGTGCATGCATGTGTGTGTGTGTGCGCGTGTGTGTATGCGAGCAATGCAGACAGCTCCATCAGCCCTCCGTTGGTGTCGCGGGACGCCCAGCATGCCTGAAGTGTGTGTGTGTGTGTGTGTGCGTGTGCATGCGCGTGTGTGTACACGCGCTTGCGCGTGTGTGTGGGTGTGTGTGTGGGGGGGGGGTACCAGCAGCACAGACAGCTCCATCAGCCTTCCGTTGGTGTCGCGGGACACCCAGCATGCCTGAAGTGTGTGTGTGTGTGTGTGTGTGTGTGTGTGTACGTGCATGCATGTGTGTCTACGCGTGCGCATGTGTGTGTGTGGGGAGGGAGGCACCAGCAGCACAGGCAGCTTCATCAGGCGGCCGTTGGTGTCGCGGGACGCCCAGCATGCCTGGAGGTGTGTGTGTGTGTGTGTGTGACAGTCGCAGTGCAGACAGCTCCATCAGCCCTCTGTTGGTGTCGCGAGATGCCCAGCACGCCTGAAGGTGTGTGTGTGTGTGTGTGTGGTGGTGGTGGTGGGTGGTGGGTGGGGGGGCACCAGCAGCACAGCTGTCTGTGCAGACAGCTTCATCAGCCCCCCGTTGGTGTGGCGGGACGCCCAGCACGCCTGCAGAGTGTGTGTGTGATGTGTGTACGCGCGCGTGTGTGTGTGTGTGTGTGGTGGTGGTGGTGGTGGTGCGTGGTGGGTGGGGGGGCACCAGCAGCACAGACAGCTTCATCAGCCCCCCGTTGGTGTGGCGGGACGCCCAGCACGCCTGCAGAGTGTGTGTATTTGTGTGTGTGTGTGATGTGTGTATGCGTGTGTGTGTGTGTGTGGTGGTGGTGGGTGGTAGTTGGGGAGGCACCAGCAACACAGACAGCTTCATCAGCCCCCCGTTGGTGTGGCGGGATGCCCAGCACGCCTGCAGGGTGTGTGTGTGTGTGTGTGTGCGTAAGCGCATGCGTGTGTGTGTACGCGTGCGCGTGTGTGTGCGTGTGTGTGGGGGGTGGGTGGGGGCAACAGCAGCACAGACAGCGTCATCAGGCCACTGTTCGTGTCACGGGACGTCCAGCACGCCTGTAGAGTGTGTGTGTGTGTAAGCGCATGCACGTGTATGTACGCGTGCGCGTGTGTGTGCGTGTGTGAGGGTGGGGGTGGGGGCACCAGCAGCACAGACAGCGTCATCAGGCCGCTGTTCGTGTCACGGGACGCCCAGCACGCCTGTAGAGTGTGTGTGTGTGTGTGTATAAGCGCATGCGCGGGTGTGTACGCGTGCGCGTGTGTGTGCGTGTGTGTGTGTGTGGGGGGGGGGGGTAGCACCAGCAGCACAGACAGCGTCATCTGGCCGCTGTTGGTGTCGCGGGACGCCCAGCACGCCTGTAGAGTGTGTGTGTGGGGGGGGGTTAAGTGCATGCGCGTGTGTGTACGCGTGCGCATGTGTGTGTGTGTGTGGGGGGGGGGGGGCACCAGCAGCACAGACCGCGACATCTGGCCGCTGTTAGTGTCGCGGGATGTCCAGCACGCCTGCAGGGCACGTTTGATTGTGGTGCGCGTGTGCGTGCACACACACACTCACACATACCCCCCCACTCACCACACCTCCAGAATGTGCCCGGCTCTCTCTCACTCACACATATTCACATCCACACACCCACACCCACCTCCAAGATCTGCACGCCCAGCTGTTTGTCTCACACACACACACACACGCACACACACACACACACACACACACACCTCCACAATCTGCACGCCCAGCTCATAGTAGAAGTCTCCAAAGCCGAGCGTCTTGGCCCACATGCCCTGTGTATGTATGTATGTATGTATGTATGTATGTATGTATGTATGTATGTATGTATGTATGTATGTATGTATGTATGTATGTGTGTGTGTGTGTGTGTGTGTTTGTGTGTGCGTGTGTGTGTGTGTTTTGTGTGTGCCTGCACGTTTGTGTGTGTGCGTGCTTGCGTGTGCCTGTGCATGTGTGCTTGCGTGTGTGTGTGTGTGTGTGTGTGAGCACGTGCTTGCGTGTGTTTGAGTGCTTGTGCGTGCTCGCGTGCTTGCATGTGCCCCTGCCCTACCCCGTTGACGCCAGCGGGTCGACCCCAATGTGCCCCCCCACTCCTCTGTGTGCCTGCTTGCGTGTGCGTTTGCATGTGTGTATGTGTGTGTGTGTGTGTGTCTGCGTGCTCGCGTGCTTGCGTGTGCCCCTGCCCTACCCTGTTTGACGCCAGCGGGTCGACCCCAATGTTTGCGCACATGGCATGGAACTGCGCACGGAACTCGGGGTCCCTACGGATGTCTGCTCGGTGCTTGAGAGCAAACTCCTCGAGCTTGGTCTGCAGAGAGGAGGGGAGAGGGGTGTCCAGATGATGGGCCTGATGCCAGGTGGTGACACCATGGTCGTGCCCATGCTGTGTGCGTGCGTGCGTGTGTTTGGCAGCGCATGCATCGGCGTGCGCAACAGCCGCCCATGCCTGGCGCGTGCATGCGTGCGTGTGTGTGCCAGCCGTGTGCATTGGCGTGCGTGCGTGCGCGCAGCAGCTGGCACGTGTCAGTGGACAACGGTGCGGCAGTCAGCGGTTGGTGCATCCCTGCATGCCCCATGCACGTCGTCATGCATGGGCCATGCATGGCACCCAACCGCGCTGCCTTGCCTTGAACAGCGCCATCTGCTCCGTCATAGCCTGCAGGTTGGACTGCTTCACGGCGTCACCCACGCGGCCGAACTCGCGCTGCGGAGGGGCAGACGCTCAACATCATGCGTGCACGCAGCCCTAGTGCGTGTGTGTGACCGAGGTCGGCTCACCTGCTCGCGCTGCCGCGCCTGCAGCCCGGAGATGCCGATGCCGCGACGCATGGTGTCGCAGTGAGTCTCCAACGGTGCAACGCGATCCAAATGCAGTGCGCACAAGTGTGGGCCGCTCACCTCCCGGGGAACAGCTCCAGGCCTGGGCCTCTGCACTACTGCGGTATGCCATTAATTACTGGCTATTATACAACCTTAAAGTATAGTACCCAGGTAGCGACCCACCAGCTTCGAGCGACCACTCACCTCCCCCGTCGCGATGACTCCCCCGCAACTCACTCTGCTGCAACACCCTCATCTGACTGCCAGCGCAGAGTTCATCCGTACTGTGACCACAACGCACCCACCACTTGCGTGACTTCCCCTCAAAAACACCAGCCCCGGGATCTAGGACATCTCAGTACGCACGTACTCGACGACGACTGGTGCTTGGAGATTGAAGCGCGCGCGTGCGTGCCACCATATGATAGCAGTGTGGCGGCGGCCCACATTCTGGCGTGTCGCAGGTGCATCGAGAGGCTTGAACTGCAGGGAAAGACTGCCGAGGACAGCCACTTTTGTGCTGCGCGGGACGCTGCTCCCCTGTCCCATCCCGCATGGAGCTGTGCTGTCCTGCGTGTTTCAGCCCGCCACGCTGCACCATCTGTCATAGCTTCTCTCCAGGTTGACCTGCCTCACACCGGTGTTGTCTATCGGCGCTGCCAGATGCGTTGTGAACTGGACAGCGCTGGACTGGCGGGCAGCGATTGGCGATTGGGGAGTGTCGGGTTCAAACTGGTCGGGGAGCGCCGCGGCCAGTGTTGCACGGCACAGTCGTACTTCGGATTTGGAGAGTACATATTTCGTACGTATCGTACGTACCGTACGTACGATGCCCGCACGGTCGGACGGCGCTGGGCAGCACACTATGCCTTTTACTTGCCCCGCGAAAACGGGAAAACGGGCCACGGCACACGGATTGGTTGGTGGGGGTGTCACCACACCGGCCATACAAAAAAACGGCATCCCCTTGTTTTGAGCCATTCTTATTGCAGCGTAAAGCTGATAGGAAGGGCTATCCATGCGTATGCTTGAATGTCGAATCCATGCAGAATTGAGGTCCACACGTTTCGGCATATTTCTCGCATTCATAATACCGTGCTCATCAAAGTGAGCCGTCTGGAGTATACTAAGCGCGCTAATGGTCCCGAAGACATGAACGTGGATTTCTGGAGTGTGGGACACCAATCTTGCAAGAGCCTTGCACGAATCCAATCCACAGGCACTCCACCTTTACGAGCGAGCGAGGTCGCGCCTATCGCTTCGTGGACGCAAGCTTGCAAACAGTGAGTCTGCTCTGGCTGTGGTTGGTTTGGAGGGAGGCTCTGTTTCAGCCCGACACTGCCTGCACAACACTCTCCACCCCCCAGGCCGCCCTTTGTCACGGCAAGTGAGCCATACGGGGGGGGGGGGGCCCTGGGAGAGGGCGGAGAGTAGCTTTGTGGGTGCAGCTCGTGTTGGCTCTCTTTTTCTTCAGTTTCTGCTGCACGCGACCGCGCAGCGCCGCCCACGAGGCCTGGTCACAAGCCTGCCTGGCAAAGGTGGGTCTGATCTCCGCCAGGGTTGCCAGAGGCGTGCATTTGGGGCGCAAAAAAGCGGCAGCGGGGGCATGTTGGTACCAGGGTTGCACGGTACGTGAGTACGCGTTCGTTCGCATTTTTCGTATATACGTTTTTTCGTACGTATTTTCGTACATATTTTCGTAAATTTTCGTATATTTCGAATATTTTCGTATTTTTCGTATATTTTGCGTGCGTATTTTCGTACGTATTTTCATATATTTTCGTATGTATTTTTGTATGTATTTTTTCGTACGTACGTATTTTTCGTACGTGCGTACGTGAGGGAGTAATTTTCGTGCGTACGTACGTACGTGAGGGAGCGCATATACGTACGCCCTGTACGCAGCACTAGACGCCCTTTACTTGAAACACAAAAAGGTCATAACTCGCGCTCCTGTGCTTGGATCTGAACCATTCCACTTGAATTGGAAAGCTTGTAACAGGGGCAATCCAGATCACTGCTCGTATGCAGCAGCGCGCTTTAGAAGGAGGATGGGCCTGCTGCAGCACCACGCGCGCGCGCTCGCAACGATGCACACCACAACGGACGCAACTCCCTGCCCTCTGCCTGGATTTGAACCATTCGGATTGCATAGGAAAGCTTGTAACACAGGCTATCGGTATGACCTCATTATACAGCAGTGCAATGCAGTGTGTGGGGGGGTGCTGCTGCAGCACAGCACGCGCGCACGCGCTCGCATCGCACCACAAAAAACGGCAGCAACTCCCTGCCCTCCAGGTCACCCCCTACTAGAGCGCACTGCTACACATTAGCAGTGGTATGGATAGCCCTTTCAACCAGCTTTCCAATGCAAGTGGAATGGTTCAGATCCAAGCACAGGAGCACGAGTTATGGCCGTTTTGTGTTTCAAGTAAAAGGCGTCTAGTGCTGCGTACAGGGCCGATTTTCGCACGCGTATGGCCAGCGTACGTACGTATTTCCAAAAAATACGTACGTACGTACGCTCCAGACCCGAAATACGTACGTACCGTGCAACCCTGGACGGATGCTGTAAACGTGTACGGATGTGCCCTGCTGTCTCGCGCGTGCTGCTGCTGTACTGCGCCTACCACAGCCCTCACTGTGGGCAGCACACAGCCCGGGCCAGGCAGGCACGCGATGCAGCGGCGGCGGGTGGGATGGATGCTGTAAACGGGTCACAGGGTGCGCCCTGCTGTGTCTTGCGTGCTGCTCCTGTTCTGCGCCTACCACTGCCCTCACTGTGGGCAGCAAACCGCCCAGGCCAGGCGGGCACGATGCATCGGCGGCGGGTGGGACAGATTCTGTTCACGGGTCACGGGGTGCGCCCTGCTGTGCCTCGCGTGCTGCTCCTGTAGTGCACCTACCACAGCTTTTTACAGTTGACAGTTTGTAGTACGTCCTCGGGGCGTGGGATTGAGGAAGCTGCCTACCACAGCCCTCACTGCTGGCAGAGCACACAGCTGCAGTTGCAGCCCAGGCCAGGCGGACACGCGATGCATCGGCGGCGTGTGGGACGGATGCTGTAAACGTGTACGAATGTGCCCTGCTGTCTCTCGCGTGCTGCTGCTGTACTGCGCCTACCACAGCCCTCACTGTGGGCAGCACACAGCCCGGGCCAGGCAGACACGCGATGCAGCGGCGGCGGGTGGGATGGATGCTGTAAACGGGTCACAGGGTGCGCCCTGCTGTGTCTTGCGTGCTGCTCCTGTTCTGCGCCTACCACTGCCCTCACTGTGGGCAGCAAACCGCCCAGGCCAGGCGGGCACGATGCATCGGCGGCGGGTGGGACAGATTCTGTACACGGGTCACGGGGTGCGCCCTGCTGTGCCTCGCGTGCTGCTCCTGTAGTGCACCTACCACAGCTTTTTACAGTTTACAGTTTGCCGAGGAACGATGTGACTCGGGACTGTCTGCAGCGGAATTTGGAAAGGCGTCTTTGACACCAAGAATGCGTTGCCGCGCCGCGCCCGGGTCGGAGACATGCAATGACAGAACTAGCGAGGCCTAGCGTAGGTCATAGCGTCTTGTAGTTCGCCCTTGGGGCGTGGGGTTGAGGGAGTTTCCTAACACGGCCTTCACTGCTGGCAGGACACAGCCCAAGCCAGGCGGGCACGCGATGCAGCGGCGGCGGGTAGGAAGCATGCTGTTCATAGGTCGCAGGGTGCCCTGCTGTGCCTCACGTGCTGCTCCTGTAGTGCGCCAACCACAGCTGCTTACAAGTAACAAGTAACACGAGGTTTCCAGCTAAGCAGGCTACTCTTCTACTAGAGATCACCCGCCGATACTCCAGCACACTTAAATACTAGAGTCCCGCCAGCTCCCGGCCAATAGACTACTGCTCCCGCCGGCTAGACTACCCCAAACAGCGGTCTCTGAGAGACATGTCTGGCAAGGAGCATATAGAAAAAAACACCCCAAACAGCTGCTTACAGTAAACAATTTACAGTACGCCCCCGGGGCGTGGGATTGAGGGAGCTGCATAACACAGCCCTCACTGTGGGCAGCACACAGCCCAAGCCAGGCAGGCACGCGATGCAGCAGCGGCGGGTAGGAAGCATGCTGTACTCGGGTCACGGGGTGCGCCCTGCTATCTCTTGCGTGCTGCTGCTGTACTGCTGCTGGGCCGCGCCCACCACCGCCCTCACTGCTGGCAGGACAACGCCCAAGCCAGGCGGACAAGTGATGCAGCGGCGGCGGGTGGGACGGATGCCGTACACGTGTACGGATGTGCCCTGCTGTCTCTCGCGTGCTGCGCCAAGCAACGCCCTGGTGGTGGTGGTGGTGGTGGTGTGTTTGTGTTCGTGTGTGTGTGTGTGTGTGTGTGGTGGTGGTGTGTGCGTGTGTGTGTGGGGGGGGGGGGGGGGGGCAAGCGTGTGTGTGTGGTCCTGCTGTGACGCAGAATGCCGCCCCGTGTCAATCCGGTTGTCAGCAGTGACAACCGTGGGTGGGCTGTGGTGGAGGGGCACTGCCTTGCCACATTCCCAATGCTGTGACGCAAGTGGCCCAGCCACACAGCCGGGTGCTCCGTTACAACCGCCACACACACACACACCACCACACACACACACACACACGCGCACGCACGCACGCACGCACGCACGCACGCACGCACGCACGCACGCACGCACGCACGCACGCACGCACGCACGCACGCACGCACGCACGCACGGACGCACGCACGGACGCACGCACGCACGCACGCACGCACGCACGCACGCACGCACGCACGCACGCACGCACGCACGCACGCACGCACGCACGCACGCACGCACGCACAAACGCACGCACGCACGCACGCACGCACGCACGCACGCACGCACGCACGCACGCACGCACGTACGCACGCACGCACGCACGCACGCACGCACGCACGCACGCACACACACACACACACACACACACACCTGAATAAATGAAACACCCATGCATGCCTACATGAAGAAGGAGTGCTTGTTGGTGGGCTCTTCCCCTGGCCACACATCTCAGACACACTTCCGGTGCACTCTGTGCTAAACCCCACTGTTCAGTGTGGCGACGGTGCACATCATTACAATTACCATGGACCCTCGTTGGAACCGCGGAGGGGATGAGGCGAGCGATGCGACGCGGGGTCGGTCTGCAGTGGAGGAGGTAAAGCAAAAGAGCGGACATGGACTCTCTCCTGCGCGGCAGCCAGATCGGACAGCCTCCCCCACTGGGAGCGACCGCGGCGGCTACAGCATTGTTTTCAGCCCGT
Organism: Chlamydomonas sp. UWO 241; assembly: GCA_016618255.1. NCBI lineage: Eukaryota > Viridiplantae > Chlorophyta > Chlorophyceae > Chlamydomonadales > Chlamydomonadaceae > Chlamydomonas > Chlamydomonas priscui. Next base: position 662,572 of record VFSX01000036.1, on the reverse strand, counting down.
GCTGGGTGACGCTGACGACCCCGATTGGCGAGGGCGCGTTCTCGCGCGTCTACGAGGGCGTGTACACCAACC
>VFSX01000036.1:645000-657500 GCA_016618255.1 Chlamydomonas sp. UWO 241 | reverse complement strand
CAGCATGGGGGTGCAGGTGCGATTGTGTCATTTTGTTCGCCAAGGGGAGGGAAGGGCTAGGGGTGGGTGGGTGTCGGAGATCGCATCAAATCGGACGGAAAAAACGGTGACCGGGAGCGCTCTGGGTGACGAACGGGGGCCGCTTGCGGGCGGGAGCGAGCATGGGGCGGGCACGAGAATGTGGGGGTTACAGGTGCGGAATTGTCACTTTGGTTGCAAAAGGGGAGGGAGGGGCAAGGGGTAGAAAGCAGTCGGTGAAGGGTACAACAATATTTGGATGATCAGGTGTGTGTGGGTGACGGCATGGGGCCGCTGGCAGGCGCGTGAGCGAGCATGGGGCGGACGTGAGCATGGGAGGTGCAGGTGCGACTTTCATGCCCGTTCACATGCGCGCGCACACACGCACACACACACACACACACACATATAACCCTCGTCGATATAGAGTCCCGGCCCGCCAGACTGCCCTATATAGGCTACACATAGGCTATAACCACGGGGGGGGGGGCAGAAAAATAGATTATACAGGCACGCTGAATATGAATCTCCTTTATGCGTACGTTCCAAATCAAGAGGAATTTTTGAATTCAGACATCTGGAGGCCGATATGTGAGGGCTCAAAGTGGATGGGGGGGGGGGGGGGGCAGGGCGCAAAAAAAAAAACGGGGGGTCCAGAACTCTCTTTCCAGTGGGCTGTTTTCGACGGGAAGACCACCATTGGAACCGCCGTGATGAGAGGAGCAAGAATCTACTCTCAGACCCTGTGGTAATAGGGTGGGGGTCCCCACCTTCTCAATGCCCTACCCCTCCGCGTGCTCCCAACGATGCACCAAGTGCCCACCTAGGGGTTTGAGCGACCTTGATGGATTGAGATGGGACCGATGCCATCTGAATCTCCTAGGAGAGCACAGCAAAACACCTCAGGAGAGTCAACCCTGAATCTGCTTGGAAAGTGTGAACTGGAGGGTCCACACTCCTTGGTGCCCGCCGACTAAGCCATGGTATGGCTAGATTTAGGGGGCGAGATTGGCCATCTGCCGGCAAGTTAGATATTACGATGGACAGCTCTCACTGTAAGGCAGCCATGCGCCTTGGTCCTGGCTCCATGCATGGTGTATTCAGCGAGTTGGGGGGTGGGGGGGTCAGACTCCCCTAAAAACAATATGAACCGTGCCTGCAGGAAATAAGTTTCTTGCCCCCCCCCCCGCGGCTATAACCTATATAGGGACTGTAGAAATTTCCTAGATAAAAATCAAATATGTTTTTGGAAAGTATCACAATTATATGTGTGACACATACACACACACACATGAACACACGCACACACGCATAAACACACATACACACACACACACACACACACACAGGGTGCGGTCAGGCGGCGGCGTGCGCTGCCCATCGAGGCACCTATACGCGCATGCACAGTGTTCGTCACACACACGCACACAACCAACCAACCAACCAAGCGTTACATGAGGCCGTCCGCATGCACCGGCAATGCCTGTACTACTAACAGCAGTACACCCCGGCAATTGTTACGAGGTCTGACCCGTGCACTGGGATGTCTTTCGAATAGCGGGTGACCGACCAGCGCCTGAATCGAGTGGATAGTATCCTTGATTTGGGGGGGTCGGGGGGGTGCCTCTGAGGCACTGGCATCTAACTAAAGGCTTGCTGACTGAAGGCTTGCTGATTGTGACCACCATCATCATCATTATCTACTTTGTTGGCTGGCTGCTCCCGCATTGGCTGCCATCTCTCTGCAAATACCATTCCACAGGCGTGGGAACCTCGCGAGGGTGAGCCACCCGGGAGGCCGCCTGCGGGCTAGTATCAAAGCAAGCTCGGGGACGGTCTTCAGCTGCGACTCCGGTGGGGACTCGTCGCACTCCTTGTTGGCCTTGCCAAACTGCGTTGTGAAGGCAGTCTTGAACACGTAGGAGTGGAAAATGTCTTGGACAATCTCACGGTACGAGGTGATGACCCCACCTTGGTAGGGTATCACGTCTGGTCGTCGGTGCTTAAAGAGGGCGGCGGTGGCTGGGAACATGGGTTCGGCGGGCGGGAAAAGGGAGGGGGGGGGTGGAGGAGGCAAAAGGGGAGAAGGATGGGGGTTGGGAGGAATCGGAGGAGGCATGGGGGGGATCAGAGGAGGCGTGGGGGGCAAGGGCGGCGAGAAAGGGGTTTGGGAGGGATCGGGGGAGGCGTGGGAGGGATCGGAGGAGGCGTGGGGGGCAAGGGGGGAGAGAGGGCGGGGTTGGGAGGGATCGGATGAGGCGTGGGGGGCAAGGGGGGAGAGGGAGGGGGGTTGGGAGGGATCAGAGGAGGCGTGGGAGGGATCGGAGGGGGCGTGGGAGGCCAGGGGGGAGAGGGAGCGGGTTGGGAGGGATCGGAGGGGGCGTGGGAGGGATCGGAGGAGGCGTGGGAGGCAAGGGGGGAGAGGGAGGGGGGTTGGCAGGGGTGGGGGGCGGAGGAGTGGAGGTGGGGAGGCGGCGGACGAGGGATCCAATGAACAACAGTCGGTGTTTGTTGATCGTGACGATGATAGGAGTGGTGGGAGGGTTCTCGGCATGTAGCTTGGCAGTGGAGATTTGCTCCAAGGTGTGGCGGGAGGGGGCTTTCAGGGCTTTCACACACACACACAATGTTAGCATACACACTTCCACATACACACACACACACTCCCACACTTCCACACAAACACACTCACACACACATAGAAGTTACAAGTAACACGGGGTTTCCAGCTAAGCAGGCTACTCTTCTACTAGAGACACCCGCCGATACTCCCGAACTTCAGTACAGCCGCCGAGCTCCCGGCTGTGACTACCGCTCGCCAGCTAAGATACCCAAACAGACAGTTCTCTGAGGAGTCTACATATAGGAGAGGACCTTCCTCAAGGTCACAGTAGTGGCCTTGTGGCCAGTCAAGCCGGCAGAGCCGACTGGCGCTGACTGGAACGTCCCGCCTGGCAGTGCATGGCTGTCCAGCTCTCGTTTGCATGGGGCTCAGCCGGCGCCCCATGCCTCATGCATGGCCGGGTCCCACCCTCCAGGGGTGCATGGACGACAGAGTTGTCATAGAGGCTGCCTGAAGACCTTCCAACGCCAGTCACCGGCAGACGAGCGCCCCGAGGATGAGCGCGGTGATGAACGCTGCGATTGGTGAAGCGGATTTACTCTGTGTTGCCTCGGCGGTCACCACCGCTGAAGCCGTGATGGTAGCCCGCCTCCACGGGCAGCCATTTTGACCAATGTCCAGCATGCATTGACGGGCGCCAGCTCCTCCGCTCGTCGATCACCTCGTTGAGATCGGTGCCGCATGGCGTCCTGCATGGGGGGAGGATAGGGGCCGTCTCCCAGCACGGGCCGTGGCAGCGCCGCGGCTACTCGCCAAGCCATGGCAGCGCCGGGCAAGCCGCTCCTGAAGTGTTCCACCGGGGGCAGTCTAGCAGGAGCCGGGCCAGTCGTATTTTACCCCGCTCGTCAGCGGCACGGAGATCCTCGTCACCAGCAGCGCCGCATTGCTGGGTCCAGGGCTCGGCGACGAGAACGCACCTCCGTTAATCCACACATACAGTCACATACACAGTCATACACAGTCACATACAGGGCCCCTTCCCACCCAGCCAAGTCGGCAGTTTAGGTCTGGAAGGCTCGGCAGTTTTGGACAGCCAAACTGCCAAACCTGTGTTCCCACCGGCATGGATTGGCAGATTCATAAAATGGCCAGGGCCAGGGCTCCAGGCTGCATGCCCATGGGCTGCTGCATGCCCGTGGTCTGCTGCATGCCCATGGGCTTCTACTGCAGCCCATGGGCTGCTGCTGCTACATGCCCATGCGCTGCTGCATGCCCATGGGCTGTTGCTACATGCCCTGCTGCATGCTGCGTGCTGGGCCTGGGCAGCGTCTGGGCATGGTAAGGCTCCTGGCAGCAGGGGAGGACGGGGAGTGCCGCGCAAGGCACGTAGGAGAGGTGGGGTGCAAACAGCCGAACTGCCGACACCAATTTTACCACTCGGCAGTTCAGCAGTCCTCAGCCGATATTCGGCTGATTCCGCCCGCCATGAACAGACGATTTTCGGCTTGGTGGGAACGCAAAAACTGCCGAAACAGTCAAAAACTGCCGATTTCGGCTGGGTGGAAAGGGGCCCACAGTCACACAGTCACATACAGTCACATACAGTCACATACACAGTCACATACACACACATACAGTCACACATAAACACACACACACACACACAGGTCATCTCAGCCAGCGGCCGCCAGCTGTGTGGCCTGCTGCTGGCTGCTGGCTTCTACATACACACACACTCACACACACGCACATGTCATCTCTGCCAGCGGTCGCCAGCTGTGTGGCCTGCTGCTGGCTGCTACACACACACACACACACACACACACAGGTCATCTCTGCCAGCGGCCGCCAGCTGTGTGGCCTGCTGCTGGCTGCTGCCTGTTACACACACACACACACACACACACACACACACACACACAAACACACACACACACACAGGTCATCTCTGCCAGCGGTCGCCAGCTGTGTGGCCTGCTGCTGGCTGCTACACACACACACACATGTAATCTCAGCCAGCGACCACAGCTGTGTGGCCTGCTGCTGGCTGCTACACACACACGCGCACGCACACACACACGCACACACACACACACATACAAACACACACACACACACAGGTCATCTCAGCCAGCGGCCGCCAGCTATGTGGCCTGCTGCTCACACACACACACACACACGCACGCACAGGTCATCTCAGCCAGCGGTCGCCAGCTCTGCGGCCTGCTGCTGGCTGCCAGCCGGCTAGGAGGCGCGCCAGGCAGAGATTGGGTGGGCCTGGTGGCGGCAGAGCTGCAGCCGCAGGTGACTTGGGCGGCGTGCGGGGGTTTGACAGGTTTCACAGGTGTTATAGGGGTTACAGGGGTTACAGGGGTTACAGGGGGTTACAGGGATTACAAGGTTCACAGGTTTTACGGGTTTAACACGTTTTTACAGGGTTTACAGGGTTTGCAGGTTTTATAGGGGCTCGATTAACGGAGGTGCGTTCTCGTCGCCGAGCCCTGGACCCAGCAATGCGGCGCTGCTGGTGACGAGGATCTCCGTGCCGCTGACGAGCGGGGTAAAATACGACTGGCCCGGCTCCTGCTAGACTGCCCCTCGGTGGAACACTTCAGGAGCGGCTTGCCCGGCGCTGCCATGGCTTGGCGAGTAGCGCGCTGCCGCGGCCCGTGCTGGGAGACGGCCCTTATCCTCCCCCCATGCAGGACGCCATGCGGCACCGATCTCGACGAGTTGATCGACGAGCGGAGGAGCTGGCGCCCGTCAATGCATGCTGGACATTGGTCAAGATGGCTGCCCGTGGAGGCGGGCTACCATCACGGCTTCAGCGGTGGCGACCGCCGAGGCAACACAGAGTAAATCCGCTTCACCAATCGCAGCGTTCGTCACCGCGCTCATCCTCGGGGTCGCTCGTCTGCCGGTGACTGGCGTTGGAAGGTCTTCAGGCAGCCTCCATGACAACTCTGTCGTCCATGCACCCCTGGAGGGTGGGACCTGGCCATGCATGAGGCATGGGGCGCCGGCTGAGCCCCATGCAAACGAGAGCTGGACAGCCATGCACTGCCAGGCGGGGACCGTTCCAGTCAGCGCCAGTCGGCTCTGCCGGCTTGACTGGCCACAAGGCCACTTCTGTGAGCCTGAGGAAGGTCCTCTCCTATATGCTCCTTGCCAGACATGTCTCTCAGAGACCGCTGTTTGGGGTAGTCTAGCCGGCGGGAGCGGTAGTCTATCGGCCGGGAGCCGGTGGTACTCTAGTACTGAAGTGTGCTGGAGTATCGGCGGGTGTCTCTAGAAGAAGAGTAGCCTGCTTAGCTGGAAACCCCGTGTTACTTGTTACTTGCAGGTTTTATAGGTTTTACAGAATTAACACATGCGCGCCCGGAGGTCGCCGGGGCTTGAGTTAAAAGGCCTAGACTACACGTCTAGGGGGGCTCTTCCAGGAAAGCCTGCCAGGCCACGCAGCACGCCAGCCTACCAGGGCGGCGTGCGCGCTCACACGCGCGTTGCAGAAACAGTAACACCGGCTTTCCAGCGAAAACTACCTTCTAGTCCTAGTACCACCGCCTAGACCCAAGTCCAGTTCTGGCCCCTTACAATTACTTGTGAGGGGCGGTAGCCAGCCGGCTGCCTGCGCGTAGTCCTACGGCAAAAAATAGCTATAATGCGACGCCTTCAAAATATAATAGAATGCAACGCCTCCAAAATATAAAAGCATGCACACACACGCACACACACACGCACGCACATGCGCATACTCTCACAACCACACACAACTCACCGCTCGCGCATGCACGTGCACCCACACATGCACGCACGCAAACACGCATGTACTCACCCCCACACTCGCGAACGCACGCAGCTGCGCGGCCTTGGCTGCGACCTTCTGGCAAACACGTGGGGTGCACACGCGCCTTCCACACGTGTGCAACCACACACACACACACACACACACGTGTGCGCACACACAACACACACACACACACGTCACGTGTGACACGTGTGCGCACACACAACACACACACACACACACACACATGTGCGCACACACAACACACACACACGGGCACGCACACACCCTTGCACGCACACATGCACCCTCACATGCACCCACTCATGCACCCCCACACATGCACGCATGCACGCAGCTGCGCGGACTTGGCTGCGACCTTCTGGCAGACGCGTGGAGGGCGCTCGGGGCGCACACTCGCGCTCCACACGTGCACACACGCACACACACACACGTGTGCGCACACACAACACACACACACGGGCAAGCACACATGCACCCTCACATGCACGCACGCACCCTCAAATGCACCCACACATGCACCCACACATGCGCCCACACATGCACTCACATGCACCCCCACACGCACTCACGCAGCTGCACGGCCTTGGCTGCGACCTTCTGGCAGACGCATGGGGGGCGCTCGGGGCGCTACGCCACGAGCCCGGTCATGAGTGGATGGATGCCTTTCGAAGGGCCCTGGTGGTGGGTGTGGGTGTGGGGGTAGGTGTGGGTGTGGGTGTTGGGTGGTGGTGGTGTGTGTGTGGTGTGTGTGTGTGTGTGGTGGTGGGGGGGGGCACTGCGCCATGAGCCCGGTCTGGAGTGGATGGATGCCTTTCAAGAGGCCGTGGTGGTGGGTTCGTCGCATTCTGGGTGTGCGCCTGGTCGACCGGCACAGATTAACTTATATTCGGCAGGCGTGCGAAACTGAGCCAATTGAGAGCCTTGTGGCAAAGCGATCAATGCAGTGACTAGGCCATGTGATGCGCATGCCGGCTTCTCGCCTTCCTCGTACGACTTTTGACTGCCAATGGATGTGGCTCGGCAGCAAGGCCGGCCTCCAGCCTCCTCCCGACACTATTTTCTTAAGCTACTGATTCAGCAGCTAGGCGAAACTAGTGGCACTCGTTCTGATTGGAAGACTTTTTCGGACACGGCGTTTGAGCGTGCTCAGGATAGGGTCGGGTGGAGAGCCGTGGTGTACGGTCCGGCTGCCCCTCAGGCGCCGGCCCCTCCACCACGGCGGTCAAGTAGATTGGCAAGCGCCACTTGACCCCCTATCCCCTAGAAGCAGTTAGGACCTATTTTGGAGGCGTCGCACAATAGCTCTCCTTTTTGCTCTGGGACTACATTGGCAGGCAGCCGGCTGGTGGCTACCGCCCCTCACAAGTAATTGTTAGGGCCAGAACTGGACTTGGGTCTAGGCGGTGGTGCTAGGACTAGAGGTAGTCTTTGCTGGAAAGCCGATGTTACTGTAACTGTAGGCCGTGGTGGTGGGTGTGAGTGACGACAGGGTGGGTGGACGGGTGGGTGGACGGGTGGGTGGGGTGGGGGGTGGGGGTGTAGGTGGTGGTGGTGGTGTGGGTGTGAGTGTGGGTGTGGGTGGTGGTGTGGGTGTGGGTGTGGTGCGTGTGGTGTGATCGTAGGTGGTGGTGGTGGTGTGTGTGTGTGGCACTGCGCCATGAGCCCAGTCCCGAGTGGATGGATGCCTTTCAAGAGGCCCTGGTGGTGGGTGTGGGTGACGGCAGGGGGGGGGGGATCTATGTGGGAGGGGGGGCACTGCGCCACGAGTGCCTTTAAGGAGGCCCTGGTGGTGGGTGTCGGTGACGGCAGGGTATGGGTGGGGGTGGGTGGGTACGGATGTGGATGTGGGGTGGGTGGTGGGGTGGGGGTGGTGGGGGGCACTGCGGCTCGAGTGCCTGGTGGTAGGTGTGGGTGACGACAGTGGGTATGTAGGTGTAGGTATGTGGGTTTGTGGGTGTGGGTGTGGGTGGTGTTGTGTGGGGGTGGGGGGAGGGCACTGCGCCATGAGCCGGGTCATATGAGTGGATGGATGCTGTCGAGAGGCCCTGGTGGTGGGGGTGTTTGGGGGGGGGGGTAGGCTCTGCCGTCGGCTCTGCAGTCGGCTCTGCCGGCTTGACTGGCCACAAGGCCACTACTGTGACCCTGAGGAAGGTCCTCTCCTGTATGCTCCTTGCCAGACATGTCTCTCAGAGACCGCTGTTTGGGGCAGTCTAGCCGGCGAGAGCGGTAGTCTGTCGGCCGGGAGCCGGCGGTACTCTAGTCCTTATAAGTGTGCTGGAGTATCGGCGGGTGCCTCTAGAAGAAGAATAGCCTGTTTAGCTGGAAACCCCGTTTTACTGTTACTGTTACTGGGGGGGGTTGCGTGCATGTGTGCGTGTGTGTGTGTGTGTGTGTGTGTGTGGTGCGTGTGGTGTGTGGTGTGTGGTGTGTCAGGGGAGAGGGTCCTCGGAGCACTGCGCCACGGGGAAATGATGGCTCACCCCGGGCCTTATGCCTCACTTACCTATCTCTACCCGGCGGAGGCGTTTGTTTTTGCGAAAAGGGTGAAAGTGTCAATTCCACACTTTTCGGGTCGCAATCTCGACTCAACGCGCGCCTGCCCAGATCGGCGAATCTCAACCCGGAATTACACTTTTGGGGTTGTGGGTTGGTTGCCGGAAATGTTGGTGGCATCGTGTGTGGTCGATTTTTCCAGTCCGTCGGTGGCTGGCGGTGGCATCGTGTGTGTACGTCAACGAGGGCAGCAACATTGGCGCGTACCCCACCCCCGCGTCCACATGCCCTCGTGCCAGGGATCTGCTTGCGGTCGGTAATCCTTTCGTTTTTTTTGAAGACGGTTTCCCGGTTTCGTCGGGATGTGGGGCCGCAGCCCGAGGACAGCCCGAGACTTCGAAAAGTGTGGAAATTGACGTTTTCACACTTTCCCGCGAAAAAAATGCATCCGCAGGGGCCTCCGGGGGGGGGGGGGTTGTTGTGTTTACCAGACCCCATGATGGGCTTTTTGTTTCAAGTCCCTGGGGGGACCAACCCAAAGTACACCTTCCGCTTACCTGCTTGGGTCAAGACTTGGTGGGCAGCAACACCATTCCCTATTTATGGTTCCATTTGGTGGCTGTGCAACTCACACCAACTTCTTGAAACTGGCCTCAAAAGGCGGCTACACGCCCCGTCACAGCCCCGCACTCCAAGGTCACATGCACACCCTCCCAACTTATTAAACACACGAACGACCATGCATCGGGCATCCCTGTCGTTAGACGAATCCAGCGCGTGCTTCCCCAGCCGGATCGGAGGTCTGCAGAGCATTCTGGCTCACAGGGGTTGTGAACCAGTGGTCCACATCAGCCGTCTGGTGTAGGACCCCTCACACCCCGACACCACTGCACTATCTATGGGGTGTGTGTGATCTGAGGGTGGATTTGGACTCCTCTTGACAAGGGGAATCCAACGCGCCCACTTTCACACCAAACGGAGGACGGGGTAGTCCCCGTCGCCCATTTTGTTAGGTGTGGACATGAACGTAACTAAGAGAGGAGAAGGGCATGGCGCCCGTCCGGTGTGGAAATTCGAAGTTTTCGATCATGGGGTCGAGAATCTGCTGTTCTGCCCCCCCTCCCCTGCCTTCTTGCGTCGTTTTCCTGCGTCGTTTTTTGCGAACACACCCTCCCCAAAACCATCGGGAGTGTGCCCTCCGAGCACGCATTTTTTCGTTTCCCGATCGGGAAGGAAACCCCTGCCTCACGCCCACCCACAAACTCACACCCGCAGGAAGCGACCCCATCAGCGCCCCCGCGCGCCGCTGCCCGCGTGCTTATCTCCTCCGCGCGTTGCCGGCAGCCACTGCCAGGCGGACGAGCTGTGGTGGATGGGCTGGTGGGCGCGGCGCTCGGACCGGCAGCTGTAGCAGCAGGTGCAGCAGCAGCGGCAGCAGCAGCTGCAGCGGCAGATGCAGCAGCAGCAGTTGCAGCGGCGGCGGCGGCAAGGGCAGCAGCAGCAGCAGCAGATGCAGCGGCGGCGGCTGCAGCGGATGCAGCGGCGGTGGCCGGGGCACCTTCCTCAACGTCGGCGGAGGACGTTGAGGCGGTGACCGGGGCGCTGGCGGAGCCTCCTGCCGCGCGGCCTGTGCATCCGAGCACCAGCAGCCTCGCCGCGGCAACGGTGAGGGCACCCAGAAGCAGCGTCGGCGCGCTGGTTGGCACCGCGGCGGCCTCCGGGGGCGGTGGCCTGCTCGAGATGGACGCACGCACGGTGAGCAGCACTTGTGTGTTATGTCGAAGGAGATGCCCGGCACACGCAAGGGCGCACACACACACACACACACACACATAGTGGGGTGGTTAACACACACACACACACACACACACATGCACGTGGTGATTCCACAGGTGCTGCTGCTGCTCGACGCACTGTACTGGATGCGCTACGCACCGCCGGAGCAGCTTCACGCGATGTTCACCGTGGCAACAAGGGTGCCTGCCCAACGGCCTTGACAAGTCGGAAGAGTTTGCAAGCGCACGACCACAAGCAGGGTGGCATTTTCCCCGCAGGAGGGAGCGCTAGGAGGCAGCAGCCCCTCCCACCCACCCAACCCACAATCAACGGGCCCATTCACACCAACCACCACTTCACCATTGTTTTTTTTAGTTTATCAGGATGCGCAGGAGTGGCTGCAAAGTGCTCCCTACTAGCCATCTACAAGGCATCTATCTATGCAGTAGCAGCATGTACGTGTTACGGAGCAACACCCCTATCAACGCAACACCGCTATCAGCCACGGAGTGATGGCATCAGTGCCCGACGTCGCCGCAGCTGCCGCTCCAGAGCAGCGTCGCCTGCTCAACGTCAACGTCGGCGTGCTGGGGCATGTGGACAGCGGCAAGACAGCCCTGGGTGCGTGTGTGGTTGTTTGGTAGTTGGACGCAACCACGTGGCGACATCGATCGGGCGCGGCTTGTGCAGCTTGCACCCTGTACACTTTCAGTGGCCGCTCGTCAGTAGGGGCGGCAACTGCACGGCGATGCGGAAGCCTTGCGTGGATGCCCACACGTATGCATGAGCCATGCAAGGGACACGTCCATGCATGCATGCCCCCGAACGATGGCGCATGGGACACACCATGCATGCATGCCTCCACCTGGTATGACCCTGCACAGTCGCCGCGCTGTCGACGCTGCTGTCAACCGCCGCGCTAGACAAGCACCCGCAGAGCAAGGAGCGCGGCATCACGCTCGACCTGGGGTTCTCGTCATTCTCGGTGCGCGCAGCGTCTCATCTTGCATGCGGCAGCGCCATTCACTGTGGCGCACACACCAGTGTTTCCGCAACACACACGCGCAAGTGCACTCGCACGCACACACACGCACACGCACACGCACGCACACACACACATGCACACACACGCCCCCTGCCCCCCCCCCCCCACACACACAAACACACACACACCCCTCATCTCTCTCGACTGCACACGCAGCTCGGCAGCATGCCCCCGCACCTCGCGCACCTCCCTTACGATGAACTACAGTTCACGCTCGTGGACTGCCCCGGCCATGCGTCACTCATCCGCACCATCATTGGCGGCATGCACATCATGGACACGATGCTGCTGGTGATTGACATCACAAAGGGTGGGTAGGGTGGTAGGGTGGGTAGGGTCCCACAGCGGTCACCCCATCCAGCAATGGCCCAAGTGTGGGTGAGTAAATGGCAATTGTGTGGGAGTAAAGTGCAATGGCAAGTGTGTTGAGTAAAGTGTCACGAAAGCCAGCGCCAAATGAATCTCGGCCACTGGCAAAAAAAACGCTTACGCAGTTGCGTTGTCTACGCAGATGGCAGCATGCCGCGTGAATGGCGGGTGCTGTGCTGAAACTGACGCCCTCCCTCCTGGCTTGCTGCCGCGTGTGTCTGTGTGCTTGTTGCAGGCCAGCAGACGCAAGACTGTCGTGTGGAGTGTGGGTGTCGTGCTGAAACGATCACCCTGGCTCCTGCCTCGTTGCTGCCTCGTTCCGTGTGCATGTTGCAGGCAGCAGACGCAAACATGCCGTGTGAATGGCGGCGAGAATGGAGGTCTTGCTGAAACCAACTCTCCCTCCCTCCTGGCTTGCTACCACG
>VFSX01000036.1:610000-640000 GCA_016618255.1 Chlamydomonas sp. UWO 241 | reverse complement strand
CATGCCACGACGTTTGCATCGCCCCCTGTCACATGCCAAATGTGTAGCCCCAATCCAGATAGAATACGCCTGCCGGCGTCCCCAGTAGAGTCTTCTCCAAGATTTAGCACTTACGGCACTCACTCGCCTACCGACCCAGATGTTACGACAGGCACCCGAAGTGTGGGCCTTCGTACTAGTTCATACCATCCACACCACAATCTCCACCACAAGGCACGGCCTGTGTGGCTGATCGTCACTTGTCGTGCAAGAATCATCTTCGTCACATCAACAGAGTACTACTGCCCCCCACCCACCCCCACCACCGTTGCTGGCTACTACATTTTGGGGGCCTTGTGTTTTTTCTCAGGTTTTAGAGGCGCTCCCGTTGTGTTGAGCTTTCGATGACGACGACCACCCCCACCACCCACCCCGCCCTCGCCCCACCCCGACCACCCCACCGCCCCGCCGTGCTCACAGGTCCGCTTCTACGCCAGCCACGTCACAACCGGCGAACGTGTTCACATCAACGTGGGACACTCGACGGTCATGGCCGAGGTAGGATCAATCCTCGACATGCTTCCAAGGATGGGACCAGTGCCAACGCTACACCTACCGTACATATCGGTGTGCCTTCCGGGGGGTTTACTTGTTTGATGCGATTGCGGGGAACTTCAAGATGCAATGCCCTAGCAACAGGGCAGGGCACAACGCAATGTGCTAGCAACAGGGCAGGGCACGATGCAATGAGCAAGCACAGCGCGCAATCGCTTCCTCTCTGGCCTCATAACATCCGGTTCACGCCCCTGCGTCGCCCCTCCCCCCCTGGCAGGGCTGCTGTGAAGGGTTTGCCAGGCAGCACCAGCATACAGAGAGGACGGCCACACACGCACACACACAAACACACACACACACATACACACACACACAAACTCGCACCTCCAAACAGCCCCCCCCCCCCCCACACACACACACACACTCACAGGTCACCGCGATAGGCACGCCAGACGTAACTGGCGTGCCCGCAGAGATGGCGGTCTCATCACATCGTGAAGAGCATGGCACGCCTGTGGGCCACACATACACACACACACACACACACACACACGTACACACACACACACAGGTCACCGCGATAGGCACGCCGGACGGAACTGGCGTGCCCGCAGAGATGGCGGTCTCGTCACTCGTGGAGAGCATGGCACGCTTGTCGGTTGATGCGGCACCGGAGCCGTTTGCGATGGGAAGCGAGTACCTGGCGCAGGTGTGTGTGTGCATGTGTGTGTGGGGTGCTTGCGCTTTTGTGTGGGGGGGTCGATTTTACAGTCCTTCGGACGCCTTTGATGGCGCATTAAAAAAACAGTAACACGGGGTTTCCAGCTAAGCAGGCTACTCTTCTACTAGAGACACCCGCCGATACTCCAGCACACTTAAGTACTAGAGTACCGCCGGCTCCCGGCCGATAGACTATCGCTCCCGCCGGCTAGACTACCCCAAACAGCGGTCTCTGAGAGACATGTCTGGCAAGGAGCATATAGGAGAGGACCTTCCTTAGGCTCACAGAAGTGGCCTTGTGGCCAGTCAAGCCGGCAGAGCCGACTGGCGCTGACTGGAACGGTCCCCGCTTGGCAGTGCATGGCTGTCTAGCTCTCGTTTGCATGGGGCTCAGCCGGCGCCCCATGCCTCATGCATGGCCAGGTCCCACCATCCAGGGGGGATGGACGACAGAGTTGTCATGGAGGCTGCCTGAAGACCTTCCAACGCCAGTCGCCGGCAGACGAGCGACCCCGAGGATGAGCGCGGTGACGAACGCTGCGATGGCGCATTAGACCCTAGGAAAGAGGCCGGCAGCTGTCAAAATTAGACCCCTAGCATGCCATCTGCCATCATGATTGCTGTGCATGCGGTGCGTGTCTCAAAACAGGCGACAAGGAAGTCAGCCAACTCGTGCCAGAACCTGGGGTTCTCCTGGCCTGGCCGAGGATTCATTGACTCCCGCATCCGCTAATCTAAATCGTGTGTGTGTATATATGATTTTTTCACCCTCTTGCTGGCGCGCGGTTGGTCTCCCGCTCTCAAACGGAATCCCCTCAATTGATGCCCAGAAGCAGCCTATCTAGGTCTGCCATTCAGAGTTCTCTGGAACGACACATCTATCTGTGTGTGTGTGTGTGTGCGGGGGCGGGAGGTGCATGTGTTTATGCGGCATGTGGCAGCCCACGCCAAGTGGCCTCCTCCCCACCCACCACCCACCACCCACCCCCCGCCTCCCTCCCCCTCTCCGGCAACACAAAAAAACAAGAAGAAGAGAAACCGTGCACGCAGCATGCAGCACAGCAGCACACACAAACACACACACACACACATACACACAAACACACACACGCACACACACACCACACTGCGCACACGCACCCACACACAGACTCACAACACAACACAACACACACAACACACACTCATGCTAATGCACACGCGCACACACAAACACACACAAACAAACAAACACACACACAGAGAGAGAGAGAGATATCGTTACAGAGAACTCTGCACGGCAGACCTAGATAGGCTGTTTCTGATCATCATTGAGGAGATTCCATTTAGAGGCGGGTGACCAACCGTGCGCCAACAAGAGGGTGAATAACCTCATTCAAAAAAGCAGTGGGGAAAGGGGCAAATGCGGGTCACTGACGGCTGTGTTCGTCACTCCGCTTCGATTGAGTTTAAACTACGTCTCGGCAGATTGACCTCCACAGTTGTGGAAATCTCGCTAAGAGGATCCACTCGGGGTTGACTCGCTTGGACAAGAGGTCCATGAACTCGGGGTGCTTGGAGATGTCGCGTTTGAAGTTCGAAAAGTGGGTGTTTGCGGAGGAACGGAACTTGACGGAGTGGGCGAAAAAGTCGCCGGCGCTGAGCCGGTAGGATGTGATGGCGCCGCCGGCATAGAGCGAAGTCATGTCCGGTCGGCGGTACGCAAAAAGGGCGGCAGTGGGGAGGTATATGATGTCGGGAGGAAGTGGGGGGGGGAGAAGGGACGGGCGGGTGTGTGGAGATGTAGGGGCGGGGGGACGGGAGAGGTGGGAGGCGGCGGATGAGGGAGCCGATGAACGTAGCACGGTGCTTGTTGATCGTGTCGATGATGGGGAACGTACAAGGGGGGGAGGCATGCATCGTGGCGGTGGAGGTGTGCTCTGTGGTGTGAGGAGGGATGCCCTTGATGAGGCGGAGGAAGCGGTTGTGGGTTACTTCAAGTCAGTGGATGTGGGCCTTGTTCAACGTCCATGTCTGGCAGCCATACAGTAGGGCAGAGATCACAAAGGCATTGTAGAGGTGGATCTTGGTAGTGGGAGAGATTGAGTTGGAGTTCCAGAACCGGGGAGTGAGACGGTTGAAGGCGTACCAGGCACTCCCGATCCGGCGTGAGATCTCTGAGTCGAGGATGTCGGAATCAGACGTGTTGGGAGCGTAATCAGAAGGGGCGGCGGGGGAGGACAGAATACTTCCCAGGTATTTGAACTTGGAGGTGGAGTGGACCCGGTGGGGGGTAGATGAGGAGTTGGAGGGGATGGTGATAGGGGCGGAGGGGACGGTGTGGGCAGAAGGGTGGCCAAGGGATTGTGCCACGGTTTTGTCGTAGTTGATCGCAAGGGCCAGGTCTGAACAGATGCGGTCGAGGAGGGTGAGCATGGTGCAGAGGTCTTCCTCGAAGGGGGCGAGCAGGGCGATGTCGTCGGCGTAGAGAAGGAGGGGGAGGATGGTGGTCAAAAAGTCCTTGCGGGACTCAGGGGTGTACAGTTTTCCGTCGATCATGTAGCCAATCTGAATGCCAGCGTTGGGAAGCTGGGCAATCAGGGACCGGACAACAGTGTCGATGTAGACATTGAAGAGGAGGGGGAGAGGGGGCAGCCTTGCTTGACGCCAGCTTTGAGAGAGAAAGGGGCGGAGTATGCACCGTTGACTCGGGCTCTGGCGGTGGCACCAGAGTAGAGGCTTTCGATGCGTGCAAGGAGGGCAGGGTGCGCGCCGCGGTGGAGGAGGGTTTTCCAAGGGCGGCGTGGTTGACACTGTCGAACGCCTTGGACAGGTCGACGTAAGCCACATGGAGGGGGCGTGGGCGCGGTGTGACTCCTCTTGGAGGCGTCGTAGGGTGAAGATGGCATCGGAGGTGCCACGGCCCGGACGGAAGCCGAACTGGGAAGTGTGGATGGTGGGCTCAAGCTGGAGCTTGAGGCGGTTGAGGAGGATGTGAGTGTAGACCTTTCCAGCGACGGGCAGGAGGGTGATGCCGCGGTAGGACTTGCTGCGCGTGGGTGGGCCCGAGGATGCGCCCTTGTAGAGGGGGCAGATGTCTGCTTGGTTCCACGCGGCGGGGATTGAGGTGGTGTTCCAACAGGTAAGGATGATCTGGTGGAGGGCGGTTGCGGTTGCGGTGCCGCCGTGTTTGAGGAGGGGGGAGGTGATGTCGCCAGAGCCGGGGGCAGAGTTCCTGAGGGATTTGATCGCGGAGACCACCTCGCTCAGAGTGGAGAGTGGAGAGTGGAGAGTGGAGAGTGGAGAGTGGAGAGTGGAGAGTGGAGAGTGGAGAGTGGAGAGTGGAGAGGGGAGGGGGGAGGGTGGAGGGGGGAGAGTGGAGAGTGGAGAGTGGAGAGTGGAGAGTGGAGAGTGGAGAGTGGAGAGTGGAGAGTGGAGAGTGGAGAGTGGAGAGTGGAGAGTGGAGGGGGGAGGGTGGAGAGTGGAGAGTGGAGAGTGGAGAGTGGAGAGTGGAGAGTGGAGAGTGGAGAGTGGAGAGTGGAGAGTGGAGAGTGGAGAGTGGAGAGTGGAGGACACGGAAATATTCTCCAAACGCGTCTGCCACCGCCTGAGCTCCAAAGCACAGGTGGTCGCCGACACGGAGGGCAGGGAGGGCGGCGGAAGGGGGCGGTCGACGAGTTTGGACAGCATGCGGTGGGCGGAGTGGGGGTTGTTGTCGTCAAAATCGTGTTGCACGCGTTGAGCGACACCGTTCCAGTGCTTGTTGGTGGCGCGTGCGATGGCGGACTTGAGCTCGGCAGTCATGCGCGCCTGCTTGGGGGCGTCGCGGTTGCCAGTCGGTGTACTGTCGGAACGCATGGACTGAAGGTCGTGGGCGAGTTTGAGAGTCTCGGGGGGAGGTAGAAGTGGATGGGGACCTCGCGTGGGCGGGGGCCAAGGGTGGATCTGGCCGCTGAGTGGATGGCCGCGGTGAGGTGGCTCGTCATCTGGTCCAGGGTGGGGGGGGTCGGGGAAGGGGGGAGGGTGGCGAGGGCCTCCTCGACTGCTGCCGCAAAGCGGAGCCGCGTGTCAGGGTCTCGGAGCAGGTCGGTGAAATAGCGGGAGGGCGGAGGAGGACGGCGGGAGTGGGTGATGTTCCAGGCTCTGGAGAAGCGGAAGAGGATGCGCGCGGTGACAAGGGCGTGGTCAGAGCGGGCGATGGTGTCAAGTCCCCGGGTCTTGGGGCATCGTGCTCGCACGTCTTGCACGGAGCCCAGGTGAGGGCGGCGGACGAGGATGTAGTCTGGGATGTTGCAATCCTTTTGGGTGTTGCTGTAGCAGGAAAACACGCTCAAAGGGGGGGGGGGAGAAGGTGTAGGTGACGGCAAGATTGTGGGCGGCACACAGGTCGAGCAGCCGTTGGCCGTTGGCGCTGATGCCAGGTTTGTGGTGGAACCCGGCAAGGGGGGAGTAGAGAGGGAAGAAGGAGGAGGGGCGGTGGAGGGGGGGGCAGGCGTACGGGCCCACCGACGGGTGGGCGTCGGGGGATGCCGCTGTGATCTTGGCGTTGAAGTCGCCTAGGACCAAAAGAAAGTGGTTTGCGGGGGTTTGGGAGAGCACGTCACGGTGGAGTTGTTCGTAGAACGTGCAGTACCATTCCCTTGCTGCCAGCGATACCATGGTGTATGGGTGGGGCGGCAACGACCTCCATATACGCACACACACACACACACACACACGCACACACACAGCACCACCACAATGTGCGCATCACCACTCCCTTGCAGCCAGCGATACCGTGGTGTATTGGTGGGGCGGCCACGACTACCTTGTGACACACACACACACATACGCACACGCACACACACACACACAGCCGCCCCAACCCCCTCCCCCCCACACACACACCCCGCGCAGTACCACTCTCTTGCCGCCAGCGACACAATGGTATATGGGTGGGGCGGCAACGACTACCTAGCTGCGGGCGTCGGCCGCAACAACTCGGCCAGGCAGACGCTCAAGCCTGGGCGCGACAGGGGGGTAGTGCCTCAGGTGTGTCTTGTGTGGCTGGACACTGCTCAAGGTAATAGACGTGCGCGCAAAAATAGTTGGAAATGTGCAACGTTCTACGAAAGAAAACGATGAAAATGGAGGTGGGATTGCGGGGGTGGAGGGGCGTGCAGCAACTCGGCCAAGCAGGCGTTCAAGCCGACGGCGCGACAGGGGGGTCATGACGCAGGTTCGTGCCATAACGTTGCTGTGTGGTAGTGAAGTCCAAGGGCTCTTGAACCTCGGGCAGGTTGGACTACACGTGTTTAAAAGAGACATGGGGTGACCGAGGCATTGATGGTGGAGGTGTCGGGGGCGGAGGCCGTAACAACTCTCACACACGCTCTCATACACCCACACGCGGCACAAACACGTAGCCCACCAAGGTGTCAGGCCCCCTCGAGTCTGGCGACTGGACCGTCCTCGGAATCGCCGCTGGATTCCAGCACTCACTCGCGATCGCTACCAAGGTGCGGATATGTATTGCGGTTTTATTTTAGTTATATTACTGGGCTTTGGTCTTGGCGGCGGTACTAGGGCGAGAAGTTAGCCTTTGCTAGAAAGCCGACGTTACTATTACTGTGACTGTTTTATTCCTGTTGTATCGAGGATCTTGCGTGTTGCACTGTCCCATTCTGGTCGAGATCTAGGCATGCACGTGAATCGGCAAACGCTGGGTTCCTGCACTCACTCGCGATCGCTACCAAGGTGTGTTCATTTATTGGAGACTCGGTTAGCCTTTAGCTTCTGCCTCGAAAATAATAATTCATTGATTCCTGGAGCACTTAAGCTAGCGCAACTGAGCATGTCTTTTTAGTACTTCGTCGTTACAGGGATGCAGCTACTGGAAAAACGAATCTTCTCTAAATAGCTAGGCCCCAAAATGATGCGCACAACGGCTTTGGCCTCGGCGGGTGAGGTTTGAGAGTATCCGACTTTGGCTACCACCGATAAGTATCCAATACACGTTACTTGCTCATTTTTGCTGGGGAGGGGGCGAAACATGAATAACAGCTACAGGCTAACTGAGTCTACGGCATTGCAGTTTTATTCCGGTTTTATCGAGGTTGTTGCGTGCTGCACTGGCCCATCCTGGGCGAGAGCAAGGCGTGCGCCGACATGTTACGCGCACACAGAGCAGCGATCGCTACCAAGATGGTTTGTGTAACGGCTTACGCTCACATTAAGGAGCGGAGCTGGCTCACTGCTGTGCTTTTTTTCGATTG
Organism: Chlamydomonas sp. UWO 241; assembly: GCA_016618255.1. Classification (NCBI taxonomy): domain Eukaryota; kingdom Viridiplantae; phylum Chlorophyta; class Chlorophyceae; order Chlamydomonadales; family Chlamydomonadaceae; genus Chlamydomonas; species Chlamydomonas priscui. The sequence goes on along the minus strand of VFSX01000036.1, from coordinate 632,513 downwards.
ACTGCTTGCGTCGCAGCGCTCGCCCGCACGACTCCACCTTCAGTTCATGGCAATTGCAGTTTCTTTAGTTATTGCGGTTGTATTCTGGGTTTACCGACGGCGTTGGCCCGTCCTGGGCGAGAGCAAGGCACGCACGTGAATCAGCGATTGCAACCAAGGTGCGTTTATGTGTTTCGGTTTTAAAACCGATATTTAAATAAATATTCTGGTTTTACCCAGGTTGCTGCATTGGCCAGTCCTGGGTGAGGTCAAGGCATGCACGCGATTCAGCGATCACAACCAAGGTGCGGTGCTCTTTGTCGCTCAGAGGTCTTTTGACGTTTTGACGTCTCTACACGTAAAAACACTGTCAAACACGCACACGCACACACACGCACACTTGCGCGCACGTGCTGCAAGAGGGTGTCCCCCTTTGTCATAACCAGTCGACACTCCCACACACACACACACGCTCACACGCTCACACACACACACACACACACGCATGCGACAGTAGTGCGGTGCCCTCCCGTCATTCGACACACACACACAGTCGAACACAGCCACACACACACACGCTCACACGCTCACACACACACACACACACGCATGCTACAGAAGTGCAGTGCCCTCCCCTCAGTCGACACACAGTCGCACACAGCCACACACACAGACGCTCACACGCTCACACACACACTCACACGCTCACACACACACACACACACTCACACGCAGACACACACACACATGCTACAGTAGTGCGGCGCCCTTACCTCAGACATCAAAGGCATCCGACGGACTGTAAAAACAACCACACTCTCTCACACACACGCACACACACACACACACACTCACACACACAGGAGGGCGGCGCCAACCCTTCGGTCGACGCGCTGCAACTAGCCAGAGAGGAGGAAAAGGCGGCGGCCAGGGTGGCGGCGCGCATGGCGGTGGAGACGGAAAAATCGGGTGGTGTTGCGAAGACGGAGGGTGAGGGAACTGATGATGGTGTGGACGGTGTGAACGGTGTGGATGGTGCGTACATGACATACGACCAGGACGGCTACGACACGGGGGGTGACTATGACGGCGACAGCGCCGACGACGGGGAGGCCGACGACCCGCTGTACTACAATGCGCTGCACGACGGCATCGGCGGGGGCGACTTTGATGACGGCGGCGACGATTTTGACATTGGCGGCGCTGGAGACAATGAATACTACGTGGCGGTGAGTTTTGGGCGTCATCACATAGCGAATGGGCCCCCCTGGGGGTCATGAATGACACGCCATGTGCTGAATATCGAACTCCTTTAGATAAGAACGCATATATGCAGACGTTGCAAATCTTCCGAGGTAATTCTGATATCTGGGGCCAAGAAATATGGGCCTGAAATTGGGGGGGGGGGCATGAAGGGACACCTGCTGATCAAATTAGATTATGTGCAGTGCACGACAGGGCTGCCGTATCTGGTTGGTGATGGCTCCATCACCAACCAGATAGCAACCATCATAAACCTGGTTAAGAGTGCCAAAAGCCACAGGCTGTCTGTAGCGCTTGGGCGCTATACGCCGAGCAAGGTCAAATACGCAAGCCGGTAGGTGCGTCACACACGACTGTAAAATCCATCATCATCATCAGGCTAGTCTCATGCGACTTCAAACCTTACCCTGACACCCTTCACCCACCCACCCGACTGACATCCAACCCTTGAAAACACTCAACCCGGGTCGTCCAGGTACACGATGACTATGGCGGGTTCGCTGAAAACGCTACAGACTACGAAACAGAGACATACGGCTTCACCGACGACGGCGAGGGGGGTGGCAAGGCGGGCGGTGGCACGGCGGGGTCCGGCGAGAGCAAAGCGGGGAGCGCGGGCAAGGAGGGAGCCGCAGACGGAGGCAGCAAAGAGGGCGACAACGCCACGTGGCCCGGCGACACCGAGGACGGTAGCTACAACTACACGGACCCGGCGTACGACATCGTCAGGGATGGCAAGGGCAAGGAGGCTGGCGACAGCAAAGAGGAGGGTGGGGGCAAGGAGCCGGTCGCCACGTCCGAGGTGCCTGTTGCCACGCCAGACGTGTCTGTCGCAACACCTGCGGTGTCCGTCGCAACACCCACAGAGTCTGTTGCCACGCCCGCGGAGTCTGTCGCCACCCCCGAGGTGAAGATCGCCACGCCCGCGGAGTCAGTCGCCACCCCCGAGGTGCAGGTCGCCACGCCCGCGGAGTCTGTTGCCACAACCGCGGAGCCCGTCGCCACGCCCACGGAGTCTGTCGCCACCCCCGAGGTGAAGGTTGCCACACCTGAGGTGTCTGTCGCCACCCCCGAGGTGAAAGTCGCCACATCCGAGGTATCTGTCGCCACATCCGAGGTATCCGTCGCCACGCCCGAGGTATCTGTCGCCACAACAGCGGAGCCTGTCGCCACAACCGCGGAGCCTGTCGCTACCCCCGAGGTCGCCACACCCGCGGAGTCTGTTGCCACGCCCGTGGTATCTGTCGCCACGCCCGAGGACAAGGGCGGCAAGGGCGGCAAGGAGTCGGACGATGCCAAGGACGGCGACGACGGCCCGTACCTATTGTACGATGCCCTCGAGGCCTCTCTCGATGTGAATGTGTCGGGACAAACTGCTGCGAATTCATCTGCAGTGGCTGACACGCCGTCGGCTGCATCGTCTGGACCAAGTACGGTGGAGGTGGCATCGGTGAAGGGCGTTGCCGAGGGCTACCACCACGAGTACGCGTTTGCACAGGTGGCGGCAATGCAGCAGGGTGGAAGGAGCGTGGAACAGGTGGGTGTGAGTGGCTGCGCACGTGCGCTGTGCGGGTGCAACGTTGTGTCGCACACGCACGTGTTGGTGTGCGGGCCCAGGGTGCGCCCCTGGAGTGTGCTCGACAGACAGAGTCGGCACAGGCTGTTGTGTTACTCGCACCCGGCCACGCACAATCTCACGAATGCACGCACACGGGTCCACACACACACACACACACACACACACGCACGCAGGTGTGGGAAGAGTACACGCCCCACGCCAAGCACGATGCCATCGTTAAGGCATCGCCCGACGTCTTCAAGGCCCTCCCTGAGTTCTTCTCGTCGCGAACGAAGAACCCGTGCTGGTTCCAGGTGCGGTGGCGAGGATAGGAGTGGTCACACTAGCTAGTGTGGGGTAGAAGTTTGGGTGTGGAGGTGACCATCTGGGAACAACGCGTGTTTAGAGGGGGGAGGGGCTTAATGTGTGGGGGGGGGGGACAACTGTGTTTGATGGGCCCTAACCGCAGCCTCGCGTCCCTCCCCTCCTCTTGTCCTCTCCAGAACAAGACGCTCCGCTGCATCCCCTACTACCACATCATCGGCGTCTCCAAGTGCGGCACGACTGACATCTACAACCGCCTCGTGAAGCACCCGCACATCTACGAGTCGCTCAACAAGGGACCGCACTGGTGGGTCTTGCCATGGTCCACCCAAAGCGGGGGCGTAAAGGCGAGACTGTATGGTTCAGTCCAAATAGTGTGAAGCATCCGCGCATCTACGAGTTGCTCAACAAGGGTCCGCACTGGTAGCTCTTGCCATGGTCTGAGGTGCGAGACGGGGCCGCATTGGTGGGGCTGTTGTGCAACTACTGCATCGGCTGTGGCTTGCTCCACCCCCGCAAACTTGCGCTCACAAAAGTACGTTCACCTAAACTAGCCCCCCATCACCAAGCCTGCCACCCTTCTGGAGTGCTCGGGTGCTATGCGCCGATCAAGGACGAAAACGCTGCATGTAGGAGGACTGTAAAATCCAACAACAACAAACCACTGAAATGTGCGCCAGGTGGGACGAGTGCCCGTGGCCTCTGAAGGGCGCGTGCACCGCGCCGCCGAACGGCGACTTCGAGGGCTACATCGACCTGTTTGCAGAGGTGAGTGCACTTGATGGCGTGCACATTGTGAGCATTGGGCGGGGGGGTTTCTTCCTGTAGCTAGAGCCTACACAAAACAAGCATGCTTGTTTGTGGCAGGGGTAGCCCAAACATAGGGAACATGCTCCGCAGCCGCGCCGCCCCAACAAGGCCGCCAAAAAGGTCAAGCACGACACGGCCGGCATCACCCGGAGAGCAACAACACGTCCACACATTTACACACACACACACACACATGGACACAGGCCACACACACACGCGCACGCGCCACGCAAAGAAGATCAGGCACAACACGGCCGGCATCACCGGCGAGGCAAGCAGCAACACGTTTACGGGCACACACACACACTCACACACACGCACGCATGCGCGTGTGACAGGCCGCCAAGAAGATCCAGCACGACACCGCTGGCATCACCGGCGAGGCGAGCAGCAATACGTTCACGAGCGCGCGCGGAGTGTTTTACCGGGGGCCGCGCATGACGGAGGTGCGTGCGTGTGTGTATGTGTGTGTGGGGGTATGTGGGTGGTCGATTTTACAGTCCGTCGGATTCCTTCGATTGCGCATTAGACCCTGTGTGTGTGTGTGTGTGTGATGGTGCCGATGCAGGGTGTGCTAGCCTTTATTGTCGCTGTAGATAAAGGGCAAAGTAAGCGCTCCCATCTACCAACCGCGCATGCACCACCCTCTCACTGTGACCACCTACTCACCCACTCCCCACCACCCTACCACCGGTACCACCCACAAGACATGGACGTCAACATCGCACCGCTACAGCGTGTGGCATTTCGTTGTGCCGATGCAGCCTATGTCGCTGTAGAGTTTGGCAAAACAAGCGCTCCCGTTACCCACTGCACACCACCCTCTCACCGTCATCGTCGAATGCATGACACAATGGGAGCGCCTAAACCCTGAGTAAAAGCGCAAGACCTTAAGATTCACGCGTTCAGGATTCACACTGTCTATTCATTGCTAAAGCCAGCGAGGCGCACACCAACCCCCCAGCACAGTCCCCGTTGTGACAAACCGCAAAGAACTACTAACACGGTTCTGAGAGCCAGTCAGAGGCACGCAATCCCTCTCGCCGATACCATCCACGCACCCACTCGACACCATCCGCGCCACCCGCACGCAGGACATGGACGTCAACATTGCACAGCTGATGCGCGAGGCGTCGCCATTTTTGCGCCTCATCATGATCTTCCGCAACCCGGTGGAGCGCTACTACTCTGCGTTTTACTACTACAGGTGAAACCACCACAAACATCACAACCATCGGCAACGCGAGCTTTGGCATCAGGTCGAGTTGTTAGGTTTGTAGGCGGTTTCGTGGTTGTTGTCAGGACAGCCACATTCCGCTACCGGGTGGAACGCTGCAACTTTCCGGTTAACTTTCTACTGTTACAGTTTGCTATTTATACTGGCACCTCCAGTCCCAAGTGAACCCCACAGCCTTGTTTGTATGCTGCTCTCTTGTACCCTTGAATCCCCTCAAACCTCAAGATTACCCTAAAAATGAGGCGAAGGTGCAAAAAACTCCACCGATGCACCTTCAACCAACCAACCTTATCAGCACACACACGCACACATCTACTACACACCCACCATCGCAGGTGGTGGAAGAAGGACGAGCCCGAGCCGACGCCTGAGGACTTCCACACGGAGGCTGAGAGGGACGTTGCAACGTGGAACACGTGCGTGGAGAAGAGTGGGGTACCACACTGTGTGAAGCGGTACAACCCGCAACAGCTGGTCAAGGTGTGTGTGTGTGTGTGGAGAAGAGTGGTGTGCCGCGCTAAATCCCAACACCCTTGAAAAATGGGTTCAACACTGCGTAGTAAATCCGAAACAGCTGGTCAAAGTGGGAGGGGGGGGGGGCTCCTTCGAGAACTCATTTGCACAGGTTCACGGCGTTGCGTCACGCATCGCTACCCACCCACCCACCCACCTACCCCAGACCCCCCCTCCCCCCTATCAAACCCGCACGACGGGCATAGATAAGTCCTGGGATAGTCAATGCGTTCCCTATTCAAAACCCGGTTCTTTCAGCAACAACTTGAAACAATCACAGCACTACCACCAGAGCACCACCAGAGCACCATCAGAGCACCACCAGAGCACCATCACAGCACCATCATAGCACCACGTCAGAGCACCATCAGAGCACCATCGGCACCCCATCAGAGCACCACCAGAGCAGCTTACCCGGGGCCGAAACCTGATCAGGCTGGTACAGCGAGTTCTGGAGAGTGTGGGTCAGCACACTCCCTAAACCCCGGTCAACTCGCATGACAAATCCAATGTATCCTCGATCCCACAGGGCCGGTACAGCGAGTTCCGTGGCAAGTGGCTCGACGTGCTCCCTATTCAAGCCCCGTTCTCTCAGATAGAACTACAAATAATGCGGCTCAACTGGGGCCGATAACCTGACAAGGCTTATACAACGAGTTCCGGAGAATGTGGATCAGAGCACTTCCTTAACCCCGGTCAACTCCGCCAAAACATAATCCGATATATCCTCGACCCCACAGGGCCTGTACAGCGAGTTCCTTGGCGATTGGCTCGACGCGTTCCCTCGTGACCAGCTGCTCATACTGCGCAACGAGGACTACAAGGTTGCGCAGAAGCAGCACATGGACGCCGTGTTTCGATTCCTAGGTGGGTGGCTTATTGAGTGGGCGCCGGGAGGGGAGGGCATGGGGGGGTGGAGGGGGGGGAGAAGTAGCACACGGTGGTTGGCTTTTGTGTGGTGTGGGTGATCCTGCGCAACGAGGAGTACAAGGTCGTGCAGAAGCAGCACATGGACGCTGTGTTCCGGTTCCTAGGTGGGCGGGCGTTTTTTCCGGCTGTACAGCGCCATTTGGGTGTATTCCGGCTGTGCATCATTAATGAAAAGCACGGAAGATAAAAAAAAACCTATAGCATTTGCTGTGGCCGCGAAACGAGGACTACAAGGTTGCGCAGAAGCAGCATATGGACGCCGTGTTCCGGTTCCTAGGTGGACGATTTATTGTGCGGGCGCACGGAGGGGAGGGCATGAGGGAGGGAGGGGTGGGAGAAAGACGTGGAACACGGTGGTTGGCGTTTGTGTGGTTCGGGTGGGGGTGCGCAACGAGGACTACGAGGTCGCGCAGCAGCTGCACATGGACGCAGCCTTCCGATTCCTACATAGGTGATGGATTGTACAGTCGTGTGCGACGCACCTGCAGGCAGTGTATTTGACCTTGCTCGGCGTAAAGTGCCCGAGCACTGCCGACGGGTGGCTGGCTGCTGGTGGTGGGGGCTAGCGGGTCGGGCCTGGACCTACACATGGCACTGGGCCCCCAGATCCAACCTCTTCCCCGTGGGGGCACGGCCGGGATCAGTGGGTGGCTTGTTCTTCAACAAGCACTCGCTGCCGCTGCGGTGGTGGACCTGGGGGTGCGCCCACGCTCTGTTGGGATTGGCACTTCGGTGCGCGGGGACGGTATGCCACGCCCACACAAAGTGGGACTCCCTACCACCAATAGTCATCCATAGCCTGCTTGGTGCTCGGGCTCTACGCGTTGAGCACGGTCGTATACGCTTTCAGAGGTGCCCCTGACTGTAACATCCATCTTCATCATGGGGGGCAGAGGCGGCGCATGGTGGTTGGCTGCTGTTCGGTGGTGGTGTTGTGATGTGTGTGCGGCAAGGGGCTGTTCCAAAGAGACGGCAAGGTGACAAGACGTGTCCGCAAGCCCCAACCATCGAACAGCAATAACAGCGACAACAACAACAACAACAACAACAACAACAACAACAACAACAACAACAACAACAACAACAGCAACAGCAACAACAGCAACAACAACACAACAAAAACAAAAACAAAAACGCAACAAAAACAAAAACAAAAACGATGACAACCCCACCGCAGATGTGCGCGTGCTCAGCGAACCCGAGTGGGGCGATGTGATGGGCATGCCCTCAAAAAACGTGGGGAAGAAGCGGGCGCCGATGCTGCCAAAGGTTGGTCTGGGACGGATTGGGGGCGGGTTTTACAGGGTTAACAGGTACGCGCCCGGGGGACGCCGGGGCGTGAGTTCAGGCCTAGACTACACGTCTAGTGGGGATCTACTAGGAGAGCCGCTAGGCCACGCAGTGCGCCAGCCTACCAGCCTACCCGATGTTTGGGGCGTATGATTGGAAGTTCTGTGCTCACTGGACACTGGAAGTCTCGTCGGGAGCATCCAACTCGACTTTCCCTCCACACAGTACACGCGCACACATACACGCTCACGCACACTCGCAGACGAAAAAGCTGCTCGATGACTTTTACGCGCCGTTCAACAAAGCGGTGGCGGAAGCGCTGGGCGATGAGCGGTGGGTGTGGCATCGCTGTGTGTGGAAGCGCTGGGTGTGGAAGCGCTGGGTGTGGATGCGCTGGGTGTGGAAGTTCTGGGTGTGGAAGCGCGGGGTGTGGAAGCGCGGGGTGTGGAAGCGCGGGTGTGGAAGCGCTGGGTGTGAAAGCGCTGGGTGTGGAAGCGCCGTTCAACAAAGCGCTGGCGGAGGCGCTAGGCGATGAGCGGTGGGTGTGGGCGTGCGGGTTGTTTACAGTTTTACAGTTTACAGTACGCACCCTCGGGGCGTGGGATTGAGGGAGCTGCCTAACGAGGCTAGCTACCATGGGCTGCGGGTTGTGTGTGTTTGGGGGGGGGCGACGCAGTGTGGGGCGCAGGTGTGTGTGGGGGGGGGGGGCAAACAACACACACGCATGTTGTCACACACACACACGCGGACACACACACACACACGCACGCACACTTGGCCACCTGCCTGGCTTTGCACAAGTACCTTTGGAAGGGCCAGGATGCAGCCCCGCAAGGCACAGCACATGCGCGCAACAAGCCCGCACAACCATCCCAACCCCTTCCCGGCTGTTGCGCAGGTACCTTTGGAAGGATGAGGAGTCAACGGCAGCGCCAGCTGCTGCGGCCCCGCAAGGCACGACACGAGCGCGGCGCCTACTCGCGTCCCCGTAACTCAGTGGCGCCCATATAGGCGGCGTGATAGGCGGCGTAGCGCCTACGGTGATCGGTGATACTGGGCGTGAAAACGTAGTTATGGAATCCAATTTAGAAAGTACCGCCGTGATGCACGCCACCATGATATGGGTGTTGGCGTAAGTGTAAATCGGGCCCTCTGTCACACAGTGTCACAGCGCACTGGGGTCAGCGCTCCACCCCCGTCTTGAGAGACTCTGGACAGCTGCACCTCACATATGTGTTTTGCCCTGCAAGTGTTTGAAACACTGTGGCTGATGCCAATGTGCATTCGCATGCAGCCAATGTGCCAATGTGCAGCCAATGTGCAGCCATTGTGCCAATGTGCAGCCAATGTGCAGCCATTGTGCCAATGTGCAGCCAATGTGCATTCGCGTGCACCCGTTTGTCTGCCACTCACATTTCCACTCCTCGTGACACCAACACACCACACCCTCACATCCGTGTCCAGCTGCACCCTCCAGCTGCAACATGGAGCACGAGGAGCCCCTTAGCGTGGCACCCATTTCGCTGCTTTATCTCATGAATGCGCTGTGGTCGAGCCTCGGCACCGACGACAAGCGCACATTGCGGCTGTGCTCCACGGCCATACGAGACGCCGTGGATGCGCATGTGAGCGGGCTGGAGGGTGCACGCGCTGCGCCAGTGCTCTCCTCCGCAACACGCTCGCCTCTATTGCGTGTATACTGCCGTGCCCTACTCATCATGGAGCGTGCATGGATGCCCTGACATGGGTATGGGGCGTGCCCTGCATGCACGGTGCGCGGTGCATGGGGCGGCCCGCGTGGCGTGATGTGCCACCACCGCCACCGAGCAACTCCTATGCATGCATCTCGCATGCAGGGTAGTGTGACGATTGAGGACGACGCAGATTACCAGGCAAGCGCCAACGCCGCGCACCCACCTGGCTCACCCAACTCAGCCTGAGCCCTCCATTCAGCGCCACAGCTCTGCCGCAACAGATGGCCACGTTGCTGTCTGTGTGCAGCAAGCTGGAGGACCTGGAACTGCATGTTAGTGGGTTGTCACCTGCGGACATCAAAGCGCTAGCAGCTGGCACACAGCTGCTTCGTCTCATGCTGCCTATGCGTTGGCACCTGACGAACCTTGCACCCCTGACAGCCTTGGTGAAGCTGCAGTGCCTGAGCATCAGCCGCTGCCCTGCTTTGTCTGATCTGGCGCCCCTCGCAGCCCTGGTGCAACTGCAGAGCCTCAACATCAGCGCCTGCTTCGGTGTGTCGGATCTGGAGCCCCTTGCAGCCCTTGTCAACCTCCAGACCCCTAACATGACTGGCTGCATCGCTGTGTATGCTCTGGCGCCCCTCGGAGCCCTGGTGAGCTGATAATTAAAATATTTGGTGTGCTATTTTCTGCGGCTGATCTGCCAACCCTGCAGCGCCAAATCGGAGTAGAGGGCTAACTGGCTGATGTATATCCCATTATCCCATGACAACGTATTCTTTGGCCTTTGGCTGGGGACTTTCTCGCCAGGCTTTCTCTCTATGTCAAGCAAGATGTCCTCCCATTGAAGAAGATTCCCCCAATGTTAGAGGCTGACCGAGGCCAGTCACCCAGTCACTGATGTAGACAGCAGACATGACGCAGCAGACACCTAAAATCCTACTGTTTTCCTTACATGCTGGTGGATTCCACAGTTCGTTGGGCGCAAAAGACTGCATGGAGGCTGTGGTTCGACCCCCCCCCCCCCCTGGATCCCTAGCCCTGGGCGGGCGGGGGGGGGGGGGGGGGCAAAATCCACAACGGAGACTGCTGGCTGATGAGTGCTGGCTAGTGGCAGAGAGCGATCGTGGGCTTCCGCCCCATCATGGCATGTGTAACAACGACCCTTGCGCATGTCCAGAGAGCAGTCGGCTCGTAGGGTGCTATATTTCAAGACCAGCCAGTGGCCTGACATCTCGAGATCGACCTTTTAAATCCCTCTAAAGTAAGAGGGTGGAGCGGAAACTCACACCTGCTCTCCTCTGATTGAAGGCCCAGTGGCGCACACCGTTTGGGCACAAGTGGGCGCGCACAGGTAGGTGGCGACCGCCCGGTGTTGCCCGTATGGTGATTCAGCTCTGCTTCCTTCCTCGCCTTCGCCACGCTGGCACTTCAATGCAGACTGAGTCGAACCATCCCGAGGAGCCTGTGACGGGCGCTGTCATCCATCAGGCACTGCCTTACACGAGCGTGTTCATCACGTCAGCCTACCCTGGGCCACAGCTATACGACGGGCCGTACTTAGCCAAAACTCAGCCCCCTCCACGGCCCTTGCGCAGCATCCACACTGGCTGGCATGCGACCCATTAAAAAAAACACCCCCCGTGACAACCAATAATACACGCACGAGGCCGTGGTTTGTCGCGCATGCGTATGTGGCATATGAGAGGCCTTCTTGCCTGTCCCTGCCCACACCGCTGAATACAATAACATTATAACAACAACACTCGGCCCCATTGTCAACTCGCAGCCTGTTGCGCGGTACACTTGTTGCTCTGTGCATCCTGTTGTTCAGTTGCATCCTGTTGCTCAGTACAGCCTGTTGCTCTGTACAGCCTGTTGCTCTGTACAGCCTGTTGCTCAGTACAGCATGTTGCTCTGTACAGCTTGTTGCTCAGTACAGCCTATTGCTCTGTACAGCTTGTTGCTCAGTTCAGCCTGTTGCTCAGTACAGCCTGTTGCTCTGTACAGCTTGTTGCTCAGTACAGCCTATTGCTCTGTACAGCATGTTGCTCTGTACAGCTTGTTGCTCTGAACAGCCTGTTGCTCAGTACAGCCCGTGGCGCATGAGACCTTCGAGGATGCCGTCTGCAAAGTACTGGTCGGCCATGAGGACCTGGGGAGTGTGTGAAGAAAGAGGTCGTTTGCTAGTTGTTGCTGCCTGTTACGAAGCAAAGTACAAAGAAAAGTACGAAGCAAAGTACTGGTCGGCCATGAGGACCTGGGGAGTGTGCGGGTGAGGGAGGTGTGTGTTGCGTATGTGTTTGTTTGCTTTATGTTTATGTTTATGTTTTTGTTGTTTGTTTGTTTGTTTGTGTGTTTGTGTGTTTGTGTGTTTGTGTGTTTGTGTGCTTGCTTGTGTGCTCACTTGTGTGCTCGCTTGTTTGTTTGTTTGTTTGTTTGTTTGTTTGTTTGTTTGTTTGTTTGTTTGTTTGTTTGTTGGGTAACGGGTGCATGAGATTATGTCGGCAGAGTCGGCAGAGTTCTGATGTGCCGTGAGGACCTGAGAGCCCTCCCCCCTCCCCCCCCCCCCCCCCACGCACACACACTCACCTTTCCGCTCTGCGGCCGCTTCACCAGCCATGTCAGGAGCTCGCCTTGCGCGTTGCCAACGACGATGCCTGGGTGATCTCCCTCGAGCATGAGGATGTCGTTTCCGCTGTCCCCGGCGGCCACGCAAAGGTGCTGCACAGTGTGTGTGTGTGCGTGTGAGTGTTTGTGCGTGTGTGTTTATGCATGTGTGTGTGTGTGTGTGTGCGTGCGCGCACGCGTGTGCGTGTGTGTGTGTGCGTGTGTGTGTGTGTGCGCGTGTGTGTGTGTGTGGCTCCCTCTAGCATCAGGATCGTTTCCGTTGTCCCCCGGCAGCCACGTGCAGGTGCTGTGGGGGTTACGGTGCAGGCACAGGGGTTTAAAGGGTTCAGGGCGCTTGGCGAAACGACACACATGCGCTACGAGCGGTTAGCCCCTGCGGTGCGCCATACCGCCCCCGCACGTACTGCAGCGCCAGCTTCCCCCCCCCTCCCTCCCTCCACACACACACACACACAAACACGGCAGTATATGTGTGACTCGAACAGTAGTAGAAGTGGGACCCCACCTGCGGGACGCCGTCCCCAAACCGTCCCCAAACGTACTGCCGTGCCTGTGTGCAACCCCCACACACATACAGCGCAGTGTATGTGTGACCCAGCGTGACCCTACTCGCGGTACAAGTGTGACCTCACCTGCGGTATGCCATACTTTGCCCGCACGTACTGCTCTGCTCTGCACACACAACACACACACACTCACACAGACAACACACACACACACACACAGGGAAGTACACGTGTGTTGGACCTCACCTGCGGTACGCCGTACTTTCCCCGCACGTACTGCAGTGCCTGCTCCTTACCAGCTGCAACAGGCACCACGTCGACGTAGCGGTGGCTGCCCGCGCCGCTGATAATGATGCGTATCTGTGGGGGCGTGTGTGTGTGTGTGTGTGCGTGCGTGTGTGTGTATGTGTCAGGCACCACATCGACGTAGCGGTGTCTGCCCGCGCCGCTGACGTTGATGCGTATTTGTGTGTGTGTGTGCGTGTGTGTGCGTGTGTGTGTGTGCGCACGTGTGCGTGCGTGTGCGTGTGTGTGTGCGTGTGTGTGTGCACGTGTGTGCGTGTGTGTGTGTGTGTTAGGCACCACGTCGACATAGTGGTGGCTGCCCGCGCTGCTGATAATGATGCGTATCTGTGGGCGCGTGTGTGTGTGTGTTTGTGTGTGTGTGTGTTTGTGTGTGTGTGTGTGTGTGTGTGTGATGATTTTGCCAGCAGATTTTGTCGCGGATCTGCCCACGTTTGCGCTGACTGGTGGTGAAGTGAAGACCGTCTCTGCATTTAAGTATCTAGGGAGTTGGATAACCCAGAGTGGTGGTGTGGAAAAGGAGATCGGTGTGCGTGTCGGTCGCGCGCTGGGCGTGTTTGCGTCTTTTGATAAGATTTGGGCCAGCAAGAAGATGCAAGTGCAGTCTAAGATGCGGGTTTACAACACTTTCGTGCTGCCCCACTTTCTGTACGGCTGCGAAACATGGGCCCCTACTAAAACACAACTGACTCGATTGGAGGTTGCCCACTCTAACTGCCTTCGTCGCATTCTGGGTGTGCGCCTGGTCGACCGGCACAGATTAACTTATATTCGGCAGGCGTGCGACACTGAGCCAATTGGGAGCCTTGTGGCAAAGCGATCAATGCAGTGGCTAGGCCATGTGATGCGCATGCCGGCTTCTCGTCTTCCTCGTACGACTTTTGACTGCACAATGGATGTGGCTCGGCAGCAAGGCCGGCCTCCAGCCTCCTCCCGACACTATTTTCTTAAGCTACTGATTCAGCAGCTAGGCGAAACTAGTGGCACTCGTTCTGATTGGAAGACTTTTTCGGACACGGCGTTTGAGCGTGCTCAGGATAGGGTCGGGTGGAGAGCCGTGGTGTACGGTCCGGCTGCCCCTCAGGCGCCGGCCCTCCACCACGGCGGTCAAGTAGATTGGCAAGCGCCACTTGACCCCTATCCCCTAGAAGCAGTTAGGACCTATTTTGGAGGCGTCGCACAATAGCTCTCCTTTTTGCTCTGGGACTACACGTTGGCAGGCAGCCGGCTGGTGGCTACCGCCCCTCACAAGTAATTGTTAGGGCCAGAACTGGACTTGGGTCTAGGCGGTGGTACTAGGGCTAGAGGTAGTCTTTGCTGGAAAGCCGATGTAACTGTAACTGTAACTGTGTGTGTTTGTGTGTGTGCACCTTTGTGCATGCATGTGTGTGTGTGTGTGTGTGCGTGTGTGTGTGTGTTTGTGTGTGTGCACCTTTGTGCATGCATGCATGTGTGTGTGTGTGTGTGTGTCAGAAACAACGTCCAAACAACGGTGGCTTCCCGCGTTGCTGAGCTGTGTGTGCGTGCATGTGAGCGTGTGTGCGTGTGTGTGTGTGTGTGTGTGTCAGACACCACGTCCACGTAACGTTGCGCAAGTGTGTGTGTGTGTGTGTGTGTGTGTGTGCGCCTGGCTTCCCACCTGGCCCACACACCCACTGCCCCCCCTGCCGCTCCTGCCATCACGCCTCCCTCCCCCCCCGTACCCGCCCCAGCCCCCGCCGCCCATCCCCTTCCCCCACACTCTCCCCCGTACCCGCCCACGCCCACGCCGCCCCATCCCTTTCCCCCACACCTTCCGAGCCCTCACGAGACGAGATTGAGGCCGCCATCAAGGCACTCAAAAACACCTCCCCGGGCTCCGACGCCATCACCGCTCCCCTCATCAAGAGCGGCGGCCCCGCCGTCGCCTCCGCCCTCCACGACATCATCCGCTCATGCTGGGACACCAACACCACTCCTACCTCGTGGAGACAAGCAGAGATCTGCCCCCTCTACAAGGGCGCATCCTCAGGCCCGACCACTCTCTGCAAGTCCTACCGTGGCATCTCCCTCCTGCCCGTCCCAGGCAAAGTCCACACCCACATCCTCCTCGGCCGCCTCGGACGGCACCTGGAGCCATCCCTTCACACCTCCCAGTTCGGCTTCCGGCCCGGCCGAGGCACTACTGGCGCCATCTTTGCCCTACGCCGCCTCCAGGAGGAGTCCCACCGTGCTCACGCCCCCCTTCACGTGGCCTACGTTGACCTCTCGAAGGCGTTCGACCGTGTCAACCACCCCGCGCTCTGGGAAACCCTCCGCCACCGCGGAGTACCCCCTGACCTCCTCGACCACATCAAGAGCCTCTACTCTGATGCCACGGCCCGTGCCCGCGTCGGCGACGCACTCTCTGCCCCCTTCCCTCTGGAAACCGGTGTCAAGCAAGGCTGCCCCATCTCCCCCCTACTCTTCAACGTCTACATCGACACCGTAATCAGATCCCTGATTGCCCAGATCCCCAACGCTGGCATCCAAATCGGCTACGTTGTTGACGGCGTCCTCCACACCCCCGAGTCCCGCAAAGACTTCGACACCACCGTCCTCCCCCTCCTACTCTATGCCGACGACATCGCCCTGCTCTCCCTCTCCGGGGACGCCCTCCGCACCGTGCTCACCCTCCTCGACGGCACCTGCTCTGACCTCGCGCTTGAGATCAACTACAGCAAAACCGTGGCACAATCCCTCGGCCACCCGTCTGCCCACACCGCCCCCACCACCACCACCATCGCCATCCCCTCCAACTCCTCCCCTACCCCCCACCTGGTCCACCACACGTCCAGCTTCAAATACCTCGGCAGCATCATGGCCTCACCCCCACCTACCCCCCTTTCGACGACCCTGACCCCCCACCGCCCACCAACATCCTCGACGAAGAAATATCACGCCGGATCAGCTCCGCATGGTACGCCTTCACCCGCCTCCACCCCACGGTTTTGGAAATCAGATGAGATCACCCTCACCACCAAGATCAACCTGTACAATGCCTTTGTTGTATCCGCCCTCTTGTACGGCTGCCAAACCTGGACGCTAAACAAAACTCACATCCACCGTCTCGAGGTAACCCACAACCGCTTTCTCTGCCGCCTGAAAGCCCCCCCCCGCAACACCTTGGAGCAAATCTCCACTGCCAAGCTACATGCCGCGCACCCTCCCACCACTCCTATCATCGTCACGATCAACAAACACCGATTGTTGTTCATTGGATCCCTCGTCCGCCGCCTCCCCACCTCCACTCCTCCGCCCCCCACCCCTGCCAACCCCCCTCCCTCTCCCCCCTTGCCTCCCACGCCTCCTCCGATCCCTCCCACGCCCCCTCCGATCCCTCCCAACCCCGCTCCCTCTCCCCCCTTGCCTCCCACGCCCCCTCCGATCCCTCCCACGCCTCCTCCGATCCCTCCCAACCTCCCTCCCTCTCCCCCCTTGCCCCCCACGCCTCATCCGATCCCTCCCAACCCCGCCCTCTCTCCTCCCTTGCCCCCCACGCCTCCTCCGATCCCTCCCACGCCTCCCCCGATCCCTCCCAAACCCCTTTCTCGCCGCCCTTGCCCCCCACGCCTCCTCTGATCCCCCCCATGCCTCCTCCGATTCCTCCCAACCCCCATCCTTCTCCCCCTTGCCTCCTCCAACCCCCCCCCTCCCCTTCCCCGCCCGCCGAACCCATGTTCCCAGCCACCGCCGCCCTCTTCATGCACCGACGACCAGACGTGATACCCTACCAAGGTGGGGTCATCACCTCCTACCGTGAGAATGTCCAAGACATTTTCGACTCCTACGTGTTCAAGACTGCCGTCACAACGCAGTTTGACAAGGCCAAGAAGGAGTACGCCGAGTCCCCACCGGAGTCCCAGCTGCAGACCGTCCCCGAGCTTGCTGTGATACTAGCCCGCAGGCGGCCTCCCGGGTGGCTCACGCCTGCGGAATGGTATTTGCAGAGAGATGGCAGCCAATGCGGGAGCAGCCAGCCAACCACAGTCAGAAAGCCTTCAGTCAGCAAGCCTTTAGTTAGATGCCAGTGCCTCAGAGGCAACCCCCCGACCCCCCCAAACCAAGGATACTATCCACTCGATTCAGGCGCTGGTTGGTCACCCGCTATTCGAAAGACATCCCAGTGCACGGGTCAGACCTCGTAACAATTGCCGGGGTGTACTGCTGTTAGTAGTACAGGCATTGCCGGTGCATGCGGACGGCCTCATGTAACGCTTGGTTGGTTGGTTGGTTGGTTGTGTGCGTATGTGCGCGTGTGTCCGTCTCTCTGACTTTCTCCCCCTTTCTCTCTCTGTCTTCTCCCCCTCACAATCTCACCTCCATATCCTTTTGGCTGAACGCGTCTGCCATTGCCTTGGCCACAGGACCCCCCCAATACCCATCTCGCTCTCCTTCTTTCTTCCCTTCCTTCTTCTCCGCGTTCCTCTGCCTCTTCCTCTCTTCCTCTCTCTCCACCTCTCACCTCCATGCCCCTACGGCTGAATGCGTCCGCCATTGCCTTGGCCACAAGACCCCCCACCGCCTCTCCCTCTCTTTGTTCACTCTGTCTGTCTTTCTCTGTCTCTCTCTCGTATCAGCGTCATCTCGTACCCAATTATGTCACCTCCATGCTTCCTCTGGCTGAACGCATCTGCCATCGCCTCGGTCACCCCCCCCTGCCCCTCTGTCTCTTTCGTTCTCCCCTTCTGTCTCTATCTTTCTCTTCCTCTCTCACTCTCTCTCTCCCCCTCATTATCAACCCACCTCCATACCCCTCTGGCTGAACGCATCCGCCATCGCCTCGGTCCCCCCCCCCCTGCCCCTCTTGTCTCTTTCTCTCTCCCCTTCTTCCTCTCTCTCTCTCTCTCTCTCTCTCTCTCTCTCTCTCTCTCTCTGTCTCCCTTATTACCAACCCACCTCCATGCCCCGCTGGCTGAATGCATCCGCCATCGCCTTGGTCACCAGCCCCTGCACCGACTTTTCGACGATCATCGCGAGGCGGTGCTGGTGCTCGGACCCGTCGTCCGCGACCTGTGCGGATTCACACAAATGGAAGTGTGGATTCGACCAGTGTGGACTTAGCAAGTGTGGATTCGAAGCGTGTCTGGACCAGGTGATGTGACATCATCGCAAGTGCTGCGCGCGGTGTTGGTGCTCGGATCCACGGCGGAGTGGCAGTGTGGGACAGTGTGGATTCAGTGTGGACAGTGTGGACCTGTGTGGATCCACATAAAGCAGTGTGGACAAGTGTGGACTCAAACAGGGTGTGTGAACCAGGTGATGTGGCATCATCGTGAGGCGGTGCTGGTGCTCTGAGCCATCGTCCGTGACCTGTGCGAATTCACACAAATGCCAGCGTGGATTCGACCAGTTGAGATTCGACCACTGTGGATTCACACAAAGCAGTGTAGACCAGTGTGTGTGTGTGTGTGTGCCTGTGTGAAAGGGTGATGTGGCAATCATCGCGAGGCGGTGCTGGTGCCCGGAGACGTCGTCCGCGGCCTGTGCGGATGGCGTGGACGTGGTGTGGACTGATTCACACAAACAGAGTGGATTCACACACCACAAAGGATTCGAAGTGTGGATTCAAAGTATGTGTGAACCAGGTGATGTGGCGATCGCAACCCCAGCCCCGCCACTACACCCTGCGCCATCCCAGGCAACGCCACAACAAAACCCTAAACCCGCAACACCCATGGTAAACCCTAACCCTCAGTGTGGGTGAGCCCACCTTAACTTTTCCGTCGTCGTGGTTGTAGGTGTCCCGCAGCTTCCGCGCAACTCCACGCGCGGTCTGGAGGTCCCTGCACACGTGGGGTTTAGGGTTGTGGGGTTTAGGGCTTAGCCAGCAGTTAACCTGCCCCGCGTGGCCTTGCAAACACAGTGTTTTGTGGTTTTCAAGGTTTGCAAACTGACACGCACGCGCACACACACACACACGCACACACACATCCACCCCTACAAACACACCGGCACTTGTCGAGCATTGCCATCCACTTGGAGACCTACACACACACACACACACACACGCACGCAGACACACACACGCACGCAGACACACACGCAGACACACACACACACACAGACACACACACACACACACACGCAGACACACACACACACACATACACACACGTCCAAACACACTCGGACACACACACGCACACGCACACACGCACGCACGCACGCACCAGCACTTGTCCAGCAGTGCCGTCCACTCTGTGTCCTCGTCCCAAATGAGCCCGGTCGCGTCGCGGCGCTTCCAAACCTACATCAGGAGGGTGCAGGGTGCAGGGTTCAGGGCCACAAGGTTTAAGGCTGTACACAAGGGTTGGAAAGCAGGGGTTGAGAGGGTGGAGGGTTCGGATGGGATGTTCTGGGTGAAAACGACTCTGTGTCCTCATCCCAAATCAGGCTGGTCGTGTCGCGGCGCTTCCACACCTGAGGATGTGCAGTTGCAGGGTTCAGGATTTAGTAGGGCTATGTACAGGGGTAAGGGCGCCATGCGCTCATGCGCTGTACAGGGGTAAGGGCGCCATGCGCTCACCTACTTCAACAAGTGTTTGCTGCCGCTGCGGTAGGGGACCTAGGGGTGCGCCCACGCTCTTTACAGAGTTGGGGTTCCCTACCACCAACAGCCAGCCATCTCAGTAAGGTGCTCGGGCCATACGCGCCGAGCACGGTCTTATACGCCTTTGCAGGTGTCCCCGACTGTAACATCCATCATCATCAAGGGCGGCAGGTGTTTGGGGCAGCAGTCAAGGATGCATAAGGCTTAGCAACAGTGATTTCCTTTTCGGCTGTACACAGCCATTTGGCTGTATTCCGGCTGTACTTTGACCTTGCACACAGCTCAACTCATGCAGTGGATTGTTAGTCTGACAAGCCCGCCTGACAGAGCACGTTAACAGCTTTCAAATTACCAATGTACGAGGGCAAACGGTCAACGGGAGGTCAACGCTCAACGCGGTCAAAGCAAAATCCGGCTGTGGAATAATTAATTAAATACCCTGAAAAGGAAATCACTGCTTAGCAAAGCCTTGTACAGGTTGGGATGGCAAGTTGGAGGTTGGGATGGCAAGTTTTGGGCAGAGACGACTGGTGGGTGTCCTTGTCCCTAATCAGTCCGGTCGCGTCGCGGCGCTTCCACACCGACATCAACAGGTGTGGGGTCCAGGGATTAGGGCCACAGTTTTCAAGGGGGTACAAGGGTTAGCTCTACTACTTAGTACAAGGCTTAGCTTCTACTAGAACTATAAGGTACTTAGTACAGGGCTAAGCTTCTACTAGGACTACAAGGCAGTCTTCGCTGGAAAGCCGATGTTATGTAAGGGGGCTAGCAAATCGGAGGTTGAGAGGGTGGAGGGTTGGGATGGCGTGTTTTGGGTGGAGACGACTCGTTCTCTTTGTCCAAAATCAGCCCGGTCGCGTCGCAGCGCTTCCACAGTTACAGTTACATCGGCTTTCCAGAAAAGACTACCTCTAGTCCTAGTACCACCGCCTAGAC
Organism: Chlamydomonas sp. UWO 241; assembly: GCA_016618255.1. Classification (NCBI taxonomy): domain Eukaryota; kingdom Viridiplantae; phylum Chlorophyta; class Chlorophyceae; order Chlamydomonadales; family Chlamydomonadaceae; genus Chlamydomonas; species Chlamydomonas priscui. Next base: position 611,968 of record VFSX01000036.1, on the reverse strand, counting down.
CCAAGTCCAGTTCTGGCCCTAACAACTACTTGAGAGGGGCGGTAGCCACCAGCCGGCTGCCTGCCAATGTGTAGTCCCAGAGCAAAAAGGAGAGCTATTGTGCGACGCCTCCAAAAAAAGGTCCTAACTGCTTCTAGCGGATAGGGGGTCAAGTGGCGCTTGCCAATCTACTTGACCGCCGTGGTGGAGGGGCCGGCGCCTGAGGGGCAGCCGGACCGTACACCACGGCTCTCCACCCGACCCTATCCTGAGCACGCTCAAACGCCGTGTCCGAAAAAGTCTTCCAATCAGAACGAGTGCCACTAGTTTCGCCTAGCTGCTGAATCAGTAGCTTAAGAAAATAGTGTCGGGAGGAGGCTGGAGGCCGGCCTTGCTGCCGAGCCACATCCATTGTGCAGTCAAAAGTTGTACGAGGAAGACGAGAAGCCGGCATGCGCATCACATGGCCTAGCCACTGCATTGATCGCTTTGCCACAAGGCTCTCAATTGGCTCAGTGTCGCACGCCTGCCGAATATAAGTTAATCTGTGCCGGTCGACCAGGCGCACACCCAGAATGCGACGAAGGCAGTTAGAGTGGGCAACCTCCAATCGAGTCAGTTGTGTTTTAGTAGGGGCCCATGTTTCGCAGCCGTACAGAAAGTGGGGCAGCACGAAAGTGTTGTAAACCCGCATCTTAGACTGCACTTGCATCTTCTTGCTGGCCCAAATCTTATCAAAAGACGCAAACACGCCCAGCGCGCGACCGACACGCACACCGATCTCCTTTTCCACACCACCACTCTGGGTTATCCAACTCCCTAGATACTTCAATGCAGAGACGGTCTTCACTTCACCACCAGTCAGCGCAAACGTGGGCAGATCCGCGTCAAAATCTGCTGGCAAAATCATCACTTCTGTCTTGGCGGCGTTGATTTGCATGCCAAAGCTAGAGGACACTTTGTCAAGGATTTTCAGCATAAGCGCCAACTGAGCTGGGTCATGCGAGAACAAACATAAATCGTCGGCATACATCAGCATTACTATGCGCTCAACCGACGACGACAACACAGAGCCGCCGGCTCGGGTCACGACTGACACGCCAGCCCCCTCTGGCATCATGTCTAGCGCCTTTTTCACTATGTGGTCAATAAAAACATTGAACAACACAGGAGCAATGACGCACCCCTGTCGCACACCAGACGACACGGGGAATTCGTGCCCGATTTTCCCAGCCAGCCGCACGGCAGCTGCAGTGTTGGTGTGAAGATCCTCCAACAGATCAATAATGTGCGGATGAACACTAATAATCTAAGGACTCTCCACAGTGCCGCACGGTTTATGCAATCGTAAGCTTTAGAATAGTCGACAAATGCCACAGCCATGCATTGTTTGTACTCAGCATGTGCCGCGCTCAGCGAGCGCAGAGTAAAAATCGCATCAACAGTGCCTCTGCTTTTTCTGAAACCACACTGAGCCTCATGCAACTGACCATCAACCTGCGTGGAGACGCGGTGCAGAAGTATGGCAGCGTACACTTTCCCGGCAATAGAGAGAAGGCTTATACCGCGGTAGTTACCAGGGGAGTCACGCGGACCCTTCCCCTTATATAACGGTGTGATAATAGCAGTTTTCCATTCCCTCGGGGCTCTCCCCGACCGCCATACGGCGATGATGACCCGGTGGAGCCATGCGATGGCAGGTGGGCACCGCAACAGCATGGCGTCCAGCTGGTCACCGCCCGGAGCGGCGGCCGAGCGCAACGCTCGCACACACGCCTCCGTCTCAGCCAGGTCAGGGGGGCGCCCGTGCGCCTCGTCCACCTCTGTGGCGCGTGTGAGCTCAAACGCCGCTACATCGTTCTCCAGCTGGTTCAGGGTCTCGTCGCTGAGCTTGGTCTCCCCGCCATATAGCTTGTCGAATGACTCTGTCATGGCCTTCAGCACCCCGTCTGGACCGCTGTGCAGCGCGCCCGAGACGTCCCGCATGGC
>VFSX01000036.1:555000-605000 GCA_016618255.1 Chlamydomonas sp. UWO 241 | reverse complement strand
CTGAGGTGTTTTGTTGTGCTCTCCAAGGAGATTCAGATGGCGTCGGTCCCATCTCAATCCGTGAAGGTTGCTAAAATCCCTTGTGGGCACTAAGTGCACCGAAGGGAGCACGCGGGGGAGTTGGGCGTTGAGGGGGTGTTACCCCCCACCCTTTAACCCATGGTCACTTCTTAGAGTGGATTTGTGCTCCTCTCATCGAGGCGGTTCCAACGGTGGTTTTCCCGTCCAAAACGGCCCCCTAGAAAGGCAGTGCTGAACCCCCCGAAGAAAGCTCTGGACCCCCCCCTACCCCCCGACACACCCACACCCAACTTTGAGCCCTCATATCTCGGCCCCCAGGTGTCCAAATTCAAAAATTCTGATGGTTTTGGAACATTCACAGCAAGGAGACAAGATTCCAGCGTGTGTTCCATTTCTTGTGTTTTCTCCCCCCCCCCCCACACACACACCTTGGTGGCTAGTGATTAAACTTGAGGATGCCAGAGCTTCCCAGAGCCGCCACACAGCGTGCATGCGCCCCCCTTTCCAGAATCGAGTTGGCCATGGTATGGGGCAGCCAACCCCTTGGTCCCGGCCCGGGCGGCCCCCCCCTCTCGCTGTGGGGAGCTCTGGCATCTTCAAGTTAAACAATGAACTTGATAATTCACCCCGTCTTCTCCTAGTACCCCCCCACCGCCCCAGCATGAACATCAATCACCGTTATCACCTACCGTCGGCGGCTCCACCCCCGGCCGCACTCTCCGGTAGTGCATCACCGTGTCCTCCCACCCGGTGCAGTAAAAGAGGCGGAAGACGTCGGGGAGGTAGCTCCAGTCTTTGTGTACTGCGCCGCGCTCCGCATCCACCTGTATGGTTTCGGGGTTTGGGGTTAAGGGGTTAGGGCTGATGCCTGAGGACACTGATGCTGGATTTTACAGTCGTGTGTTATATGGGGCTTAGGGCTTAGGGCTCATGCCTGGGGACACTGACTCTGGATTTCACAGTCGTGTGCCGCCAGTGATCCTTGGGAAGGATTTAGCAATTAATTATTATTCCGCTTTTTCCCGTTTTTTCCCAGCAGAATTATTTTTTCCCGCTTTTTCCCGGCACAATTATTTTTTTCCTACGACCATCCCCACCCAACCTGTGGCCAAAAGTGGCCAAAATGTGGCCAAAACTGAAAACACCAATCTTTGGGAATTTCTTGTGGCGTCCCTGCTTGACCGAATCCACTTTTGACAGGTGCTTTTTAGTTGCCGTCCTCGCCATTTAGACGCATGCTTCATGGGTGACTGTGGCTTGGAGAGACGGCAAGCTGCGGGACGAAACCGATCAGCTTCAAAAGTTACCGCGACAGGCACACTTTGAAGCCGATCGGTTTCGTCCCGCATTTCGCCGTCTCTCCAAGCCACGGTCACCCACGAAGCATGCGTCTAAATGACGAAGACGGCAACTAAAAAGCACCTGTCAAAAGTGGAGTCGGTCCAGAGACAACACCGCAAAACATGCTGAAAGTTTGGTGTCGCCAGGTTTGGCCACACGGCCTTGCCCCCCTCAACGCGGCGCGGTACGGGGCCAAGCTCCCCGTCAAGTTCATGCTATGGGTAGTACCGAGCGGTAGGAGGCGTCGCAGGGGGCTGGCTCCGTCCAGCGGCGTGGCAGGGGGTTGTGTGCGACTGTTGCATGGCGCTCTGCGAGGCGCGTGACGGCCTTACGACGCATTCCAGCACACGCTATCGACACGCATGTCTATATAACGTGTCGAGAAAACATTATGCACGCGGTGGGGTCGTTTTGTTAACTTCGAGATTTTGGGGTGTGGCCACATTTTGGGCCCAGGTTGGGTGGGGATGGCCCTACAAAGCAATTAATAAAAAATTCCGCTCAAATTCTGCTCTGAGCGGTGTACTGCCATAGCAAGGATCACTGTGTGCCACGCTCTGCATCCACCTGCAACATGGTTTGGGGGCAGTGATTTTGTTTTCAGTTTTTTTTGTTGTTTTGGGGGGGCCAGCCGGTGCGCAGAATGTACCGTTGGCCGCCTTACCCGCTGATTTGGCGTTGGCCAGTGCGGAGGTGCCTCCAAAGCCCCACACTGCCCCACACTGCGCCACACACGTTCTTAATGGCCCCGCCCCATGGCCCCAAAAGTGGGCCCTCGACTTGATTTGTTTGGGGCCGTGTGAATGCAAGTGCATGTGGGTGCCCATGCATCACTGGCTGGTGTGTTGGCGTGTGCTGTAGCTGGCGTGCTGCTTGTGAGGGGGTCGCCATGCGTGGTGTGTGCACTTCAAGCACACAGTGCCACACAGACACGCCATGCATGGCCATACGTAGTTCAGGCATGTTACTGGCTGGCGTGTTGGCGCGTGCCATAGCTGGCGTGCTGCTTGTCAGGGGGTGGCCATGCGTGGTGTGCACTTCACGCATGTGCACCGCGCAGACACGCATGGCCATGCACGGCGTGTGCAGTCCAGGCATCGCATGCAGTCCAGGCATTGCATGGCTGGCGTGTCGGCGCATGCTGTAGCTGGCGTGCTGCTTGTGAGGGGGTGGCCATGCGCGGTGTGTGCACCTCACGCATGCAGCGCCACGCAGACACGCATGGCCATGCATGGCGTGTTCAGTTCAGGCAATGGCTGGCGTGTTGGCTCGTGCTGTAGCTGGCGTGCTGCTTGTGAGGGGGTCGCCATGCATGGTGTGTGCACTTCACGCACACAGCGCCGCATAGACACGCCATGCATGGCCATGCATTGTTCAGGCATGTTGCTGGCTGGCGTGTTGGATCATGCTATAGCTGGCGTGCTGCTTGTGAGGGGGTGGCCATGCGTGGTGTGTGCACTTCACGCATGCAGCGCCACACAGACACGCATGACCATGCATGGCGTGTTCAGTTCAGGCACTGGCTGGCGTGTTGGCTCATGCTGTAGCTGGCTTGCTGCTTGTGAGGGGGTGGCCATGCGCGGTGTGCACTTCACGCATGTGTAAGGGTCGGATAATAAGTTTGCCGGCAAAACAGGCAACTTAATTAAGCTTAATATAAGCTTAATTCAGGCTGCACTTAATAAGCCCTGTGCACAAACCCGAACAGCAACCCTAGCTAGTTTGTCCCCCCCCCCCCCATCATGGCAACGTTCCCATCATGAAGTGCTCGACAAGAGCTTTCCAACGCACCCTCACACGCTCCATTCTGCCTTGGTATGAAGAAGATACCTTAACGCCCAGATTGTATATATAGACCTTAATTAAGCTTAGTTAAGCTCAACTTATTATGGACTTAATATAGACCACCGAACCGTACGCATGTGCACTGCGGCGCGCTCTGCACCCACCTCATACTGCTCATCCGGGTTGAGCACAACTTCGTCGTCCACCACGTAGTAGTAGCTGTACTGACCAGGCTGCGAGCGTGTGCGTGCGTGTGTGTGCCAGTGCGTGTGTGTGTGTGTGTGTATGTGTGTGTGTGTGTGTGTGTGTGTGTGTGTGTGTGCGTGTGTGTGTGTGTGTGTGTGTGTGCGCATGCATGTGTGTGTTTAGATTTCCCTCCCCCCGTGTGTGCGCATGCATGTGTGTGTTTAGATTTCCCTCCCCCCGCAGCTCTGCAGCTTCAGACAACGGAGCCCAGGTATCTCAGTGCCATCACCTCGACCGCCATGCGGCCCGAACCAGCGCTCAACTTGAGCTACCGAGTTCCTCCAACCGCCACCGTCCCGCCCACCGCCCGCTGCCCAGTCGTTCATTCGACCCCACGCCCCACCTCAAGAGACCCACCGCTTATCCCACTGCCGCCCCGTCGACCTCCATACAACCACATGCTCGTCACATGGAGTTGCCCCTCCCCATGCGCCCCATGCGCGCACATGCACCCCATGCACCCCCCCATGCTACCAGCGCCTATGTATGCGCCATGTGGCCGGGCCACAGTGTGGCTCCCTCCTCTCTCTCCTCTCCTCCCTCCCTTCTCCTGTCTTCCACCCCTCCATCCCCGCTGCACCCCACCACATCTTGTGCCCCCCGTCACTCCCTAACCCTCTCCCGCCCCTCCCCCTCTCCCTCCGATTACCCTCCCGCTGCCTCCCTCCCACTGCCTCCCACTTGCACGACTACCGCTGTTCGGACACGACTTCGCTCTATGCCGGCAGCGCCACCACCTTCTTCCGGCTCACGCCGGTGACTTATGCGCCCACTCCGTCACGTTCCATGCCCTCCGCAAACATCCATCTCTTCAACTTCACACGCGACATCCCCGAGCGCCCTGAGTTCGCCGAGCGAGTCACCACCGAGTGGATCATCTTAGCATGATTTCCACAACTGTGGAAGTCCTTCTGCCGACACCTAGTTTACACTCAGTCGAGGCGGATTGACGAACACGGCCGTCAATGACCCGCCACTGCCCCTTTCCCCCACTGCTTTACGAATGAGGTTGTTCACCCTCTTGCTGGCGCACGGTTGGTCTCCCGCCTTCAAACGGAATCTCCTCAATTGATGACTAGAAACAGCCTATCTAGGTCTGCCGTGCAGAGTTCTCTGTAACGATATCTCTCTCTCTCTCTCATGTGTGTGTGTGTGTGTGTGTGTGTGCAGCGTCATCAGAGTGACCAGCGGTCGCTCATAAAGAGTAACCAACGATCATGCCGATGGCGTGACCCAGCGTCTAATAGACCTCGAGGTGCACCTGCGCCGAGAAGGTCCCGCATGCGGCGCCCTCGACCACGAGCAGCGTCATCTGAGTGACCAATGGTCACAAATTCAGAGTGACGTAGCATCAGTAATGACCAATAGAGTGACCCAGCGTCTAGGCCACTGACCTCAAGATGAACCTGCGCCGAGAAGGTCCCGTTCGCGGCATCCATTCACCAACGAGCAGCGCCGTATGATCGGTATAAGGTCGCCAAGGGTAACACCTAGCTAGAGTGGCCAGAGTCAAATCATGATTGATAAGAGTGACTGACATTGAGGTGCAGCTGCGCCGAGAAGGCCCCGCTCGTGGCGTCCTTAACCATGAGCAGCGTCACATGGTCGATACAGGCATCAAGGGTCACGCCTAGCTAGTGACTCATGTCACACCGGGCTAAACCAATGTCAATTGTGGCCAGTAGGGTGATCGACCTTGAGGTGCACTTGCGCTGAGAAGGTCCCGCACGCGACATCCTTGAACATGAGCAGCGTCATCAGAGTGACCAACGGTCACACATTCAAAGTGACCCAGCAAGAGTTATGACTGATGGAGTGACCCAGCGTCTAACAGACCTCCAGCTGCACCTGCGCCGAGAAGGTCCCGCTCGTGGCGTCCTTGATCACGAGCAGCGTCATCTGAGTGACCAACGATCACACATTTAGAGTGACCCAGCATCAGTAATGACCAATAGAGTGACCCAGCGCCTAACAGACCTCCAGGTGCACCTGCCGATAAGGTCCGAGCATGCGGCGCCCTGGTGCAACTGCCGAGAAGGTCCCACTCGCGGCGTCCTTGACCATGAGCAGCTTCATCAGAGTGACCAACGGTCACACATTTAGAGTGACCCAGCGTCATGCCGATAGAGTGACCCAGGCCCTGAGGGCCTATCGAGGTAACTACTGACCTTGAGGTGGACTTGCGCCGAGAAGGTCACACTCGCGGCGTCCTTGACCATGAGCAGCGCCATATGATCGATACAGGCATCAAAGGGCGCAGCTAGCTAGAGTGACCAATGTCACACCTACCTAGACCAATGTCAATTGCGGCCAGTAGAGCGACTGACCTTGAGGTGCACCTGCGCCGAGAAGGTCCCGCTCGCGGCGTCCTTGACCATGAGCAGCGAGTACTGCCAGCCGTCCCAGTCTCCCACAACCAGCACCTGCGTTCAAATGCATCGCACAACACCGGTCATGGAAGTGGAATGGACTGCGTGAGGGATGGGTGTGCTGCAGGGGGTTCCTTGGGGGCTGCCAGGCTGTCGGTTTCCCTGGAGAAGGCCCCCAGAACTCTCCGGGCTTCTGGCAGAGCTCCCCATGCACTGTCCAGGCTTGACCCCCGCTGATTCTCCGGCTTTTCCAAACTCCCCCCTCGCTCCCCATGGGCAAACCGCCCTTCGGGCGGCCTCCTCATCGAAATCCGATAGGCTAGAAAATCCCTGGTGTGCTGTGGACTTGCGCGCACTACAGTGCACCAAAGTGGCCGAGTGCATGAGTCAAAGAAATCCAGGTTAACCATGCAGAGTGAGAGGCAATCCGCGAGTTGTGCACTTTCGCGTCACAAGATCGACCTCGGGGCTGCCTCCGCGTCTCAAGGCCCCTTGAGACCAGCACACCAAATAAACTCCACTGCACTGAAGCACACACACACACACACACACACACACACCTGCTCCGCGTCTGGTGCATGGATGCTGAACTCAATCGTCGGTGCGACGACGCGGAAGTTGTTGAGGGAGCCCTCGCTTGGCGAAACCTGCAGAATGCGCACAGTGCCATCGTTCATACAGTGGTGGGGGCACGGCAGTTGTTGAGGAAGCCCTCGCTTGGCGCAACCTGCATAACGTGCACAGTCACGCCATCGATACATATGCGGTGGTGGGGGCATGGGAGTTGTTGAAAGAGCGCTCACTTGGCAAAACCTGCGTAATGCAGGCGCACCGTTGGAGGAGCACCAGTTCGGATTACAGTTGGGGGCACCGCTGATACCGTTGCGGTGGGGGGCGGGTAAGTGAGTTGTTGAGGGAGCCCTTGCTTGGTGCAATCTGCATAACGTGCACAGTGATACCGTCGATACTGTTATGGTGAGGGCACGGGAGTTGTTGAGGCAGCCCTCACTTGGTGTGACCTACAGAATGTACACATTGACACTGTCGAAACAGTTGCGGTGGGGCACGGAAGGTGTTGAGGGAGCCCTCGCTTGGTGCGACCTGCATAACGCGCACAGTGACACTGTCGAAAAAGTTGCGGTGGGGCATGGAAGGTGTCGAGGGAGCCCTCGCTTGGTGCGACCTGCATAACGCACACAGTGACACTGTCGAAACAGTTGCGGTGGGGCACCGAAGGTGTTGAGGGAGCCCTCGCTTGGTGCGACCTGCATAACGCGCACAGTGACACTGTCGAAACAGTTGCAGTGGGGCACGGAAGGTGTTGAGGGAGCCCTCGCTTGGTGCGACCTGCATAACGCGCACAGTGACACTGTCGAAACAGTTGCGGTGGGGCACGGAAGGTGTTGAGGGAGCCCTCGCTTGGTGCGACCTGCATAACGCGCACAGTGATACCGTCGATCCTGTTATGGTGGTGGCACGGAAGTTGTTGTTGAGGGGCAACCTGCGCCATGTGGGTGCACAGTCACGGCGTCGATTCTGTCTTGTGGCGCGGGAGTTGTTGAGGGAGCTCTCGCTTGGCTGAACATACGTGCGCATGCATCCCATGGTGTGGGCAGTGATTTCCTTTTTGGCTCTCCACAGCCATTTGGCTGTATTCCGGCTGTACTTTGACCTTGAACACAGCTCAACCCATACAGCGGATTTTAAGTCTGACAGGCCCGCCAGACAGAGCTCGTCTAGAGCTTTCAAGTGACCTATATATGAGGACAGACGGTCAACGTGAGGTCAACGGTCAATGCGGTCAAAACAAAATCCGGCCGCGGAATAATTAATTTAAGCCCCTGAAAAGGAAATCACTGGGTGTGGGACAGTGGTGTCATGAGCGCTCCTGCTCCGGCAAGCCGGGAAAATTGGAGGGAAACTGCGGGGGCGAATTGCGGGAATTTCGCTCTGAAAAGCAAACAAAATGACAATTTCACACTGTTCCGCGAAAAAACGCCTCGCTGCGGGGGCAATTCGGTTTGTTCCCTCCCTCCAATGTTGCGGGGGAAAACAGGACATTCTTGGTTTCCTTATTGACACCACTGTTGCGGGGGCCACACGCAACGCTGCTAAAAATCACCTCCCTCTCAAAAGTGCATGCCACACACACACGTGCTCAGCAGGTTTGCACCATGCCACATTCGATCCATACGACACTAGACACACGGCATTCGACGTTCTTGTAAGAGGTCATTCGACATTCGACATTCGACGTTTCCCCCCCAAACTTTGGCCTCGATTTTCGTACCGCCAACCTTTGTGGATTTCACTGGTACTGCTCGCTCACGATGTGCTCAGCAGTGGTGTTCTTAAGTGAACCGAGTGAATTTCCTGTTTGCCCCGCAACATTGGAGGGAACATGTCGAAGTGCCCCCACAGGTCACCATTCTTGCGAAACCAGGAGTGCCATTTGTCATCCGCGACTACACCCTCTCTCTGTTTCTCCGTCTCTACGACATGCGGTGCACGTCTCGGAAGGCTGTCGGAGATATGATAAGATACGAGCAGGATTTCCGTCACCTTGCGGGACCCTCCTCCCCATTCCTCTTGCAACTCCGACCCACGCCCCCCTGTGCTCCTTTGGGGACCTCGCGAGGCTCTTTAGACGTTGTAAGCCCCACATGCGTTCGCTGAAGGGTGATGCACGCCACGTTGGCGTGTGACGCTACAATCTTTCAAAAATTTGAGTCATCCGCCCCGCCCCTGCCGCCCCGCCCGCTCCTCTCACTAGCCAGCCTCCTATATGGGCCATGGCTCCTCGTCCCCCCGAGAAACCCTGGCTTTGGTTCCTGTTTTGGGACGTCGGAACGGGCGACACGGTCCATACTGCGAGCTCACCCCTGAGGACAAATGGTAAAAATGTGAAATTGACGAATGTCACACTTTTGGGGGTGTCATTATCGCAATTTGCCACCGCAGTTTGCCCTCGAATTTCGCGGTTCGCCCCCGCAGCCCGCAGCGGGGGCTGCGGGGGCGCTAAGGACATCACTGATGCTCAGATCAGCACACAATGTGCTCAGCAGCAGTGATTCCCCTGCGAGCCATATACCGCTCGGGGCCGGATCTCCCATCTCCCAGAAAACCACCCTACACTTGGTGGGAGAGAGCACAGAGAAGTGCGTTGGAAAGCTCTTGTCAAGAGCAGCAAAACAGCATGCGTTGCATGAAGACCAGCTGTTTTTTGTGCCTGGTAAGAGCGGTCAAAGTTGCTGGAGCCGGGAAATAAATAATCACTCAAATCGTTCCCAGGAGACACTGCGCAGCAGACGATGCGCTCAGCTCACCGCCTGCCATGTACGCACCACATCTCTCGTTCACAAGCAGTGTCCCCGTCTCAGAAATGCGCGCGCAACACCACATGCCAGTGATGTCCTTAGCGCCCCCGCAGCCCCCGCAGCCCCCGCTGCGGGGGCAAACCAGGAAAATCGGGGGGAAACTGCGGGGGCAGACAGCCGGCGCAGCCGGCCGTACCCCCGCAGGCAGGGGCAGATACGTTTTTGTGAGGGCGCGTGGAGCGCCAGGGGCCGCCTAGGATTGCACATCAGAGCACGTGCATTGCTGCCTTGGCGACCCAGATGGGGCTAGCGGGGATCAGTCAGTTACTGCGTCGCTTGCGCACTGTGTGTCCGCGGTCGCGTTAGAGGGGAGGGCGCGGGCTGAAGGTGTGCTACGCGAGGGAGAGGGGCTGAACAGTGCTAAGGATGCGCGAATGGCATGGCATGGCATGGCATGGCATGGCATGGACATCCCTGTGCTTATCATGGCATGTGCATGCATGCACGCGCATCTGCGCGCACCCGGCGCGCACCCATCTGTGGCGCGCGCGCGCGCGCGTGCATGCACGCGCGTGTGTGTGTGTGTGTGTGTGTGTGTGTGTGTGTGTGTGTTATGGTAGCTAGCCTCGTTAGGCAGCTCCCTCAATCCCACGCCCGAGGGTGCGTACTGTAAACTGTAAACTGTGTGTGTGTGTGTGTGTGTGTGTGTGTGTGTGTGTGTGTTGGGTGTGTGCGCACGTGTGCGCGCGCGTGCTTATGTGGGTGCGCGTGCATGTGAATGCATCTTTGTGTGCGTGTGTGAGAGATCACATAATAAGAGTTCGCCTGGGTGGGGGGGGGAGGGGGGGGCATGGCTTGGCTGAATTGCCACGTCGCCCCGCGGCTAGCTCAAGACCTTGCCGGGGCTGTCACTAGCAACAGTGAGGCAAGTAACCTAAGTAAGCGTATTGCGTGAGTATACCGAAAGAGCAAAAAAAACTTCGCTGCGCTGGTTTCAGTGTCTTTGGAATCAGTTTGTTTTTTATTTTCTGGGGCTAACGGCCAGCTATTAATAACGGCAGGCTCTAACGGCTGTAACAGCAACCTCGGCTTTCCAGCAAAGTCATCCTTCTAGTCCTAGACTAGCTAGGACTCTTGGTACCACCGCCTGGACCCAAGTCCAGTTCTGACCCCAGCAATCACTTGTGAGGGGCGTACCATGGGGTGTACCCACCAGCCGGCTGCCTGCTAATGCGTAGTCATAGTCCGCATAGCGCGCAGCCCCGTGGGAAGCCGCATGCGCGAGTGGCTGCTGCTCGCCAAGCTGGCTTTCACTCTGGTGCCCGGGTCGGTGGAGTAGGAGGGGATGTTCTCTACCATGAAGTTCCTGAAGAACGTCCAGCGCAACCGGCCGCTGGCTGAGTACCAGACTGCTGCGGCGCGGCTGTTCAAGACCCCAAGTACCAGGTCGACAAGTCCGACTTCCCGAGGGCACTCAAGTTCTGGCACGATAAAAAAGCTGCGCCGCACGGGCGCGGCCAAGATGCGCAAGGCTGCGCTGCAGCGGGGACAGTAGCTAGGTAGCTAGTTAGAAGAGCAGGTGGAGGTACATGTAACTATGCTGGTTCTGGCCTCACATTTCTTGCCTCACATGTCATCTAAACTCAGTTCTGTAAGCGGTGGTCCGGGGGCGCAGGGGGCGCAGCCCCCGGCCGCTGGCTTGAACCTCAGATGGCGGCGGGGGCAAACCAAGGTTGCGGCCGCGAAGCGGCGGGGGCAAACACGACTTTGTCATTTTCCTTAGGGACACCACTGCCACATGCGTGCCACGTACCACAGTGGTGTCATTCGCGCCCCCGCAGCCCCGCAGACCCCGCTGCAGGGGCAAAGCAGCAAATTTGGGGGGACACTGCGGGGGCAAACCGCGGTAATTTCGCTCTGAAAAGTGTAAAATTCGACGATTTTCAACACTTTCTTGGGGGAAAAACGCCCCCTGCGAACGACTTCGGCATGTTCCCTCCTATGTTGCGGTGGCAAACAGTACATTCTTGGTTTCCTTAATGACACCACTGAAACACCACATGCCAGCACACCACCGCATGCCGGCACAACACCTAGGGGTTTCCTTGGGGGCTGCCAGGCTGTCGGTGTCCTGGAGAGGGTCTCCCGGACGATTCGGGTTTCCGGCAGAAATCCCCGTGCGCTCTCCAGGCCGACATATTTCCGGGGGCTGCGCCCCCAGGAGCCCGCTCCCTCTCCGGCTTTTTGAACTCCCCGCTCGCTCCCCATCGGCAAACCGCTATTCGGGCGGTCTCCTCATCGGAATCCGATCGGCTAGGAAACCCCTGACAACACCACATGCCGCCACAACACCACATGCCGCCACAACATGCCAGCACACCACCAGAACAAAACCAACACCACATTCCGGGAAAACATAGGCATCCGACGGATAGTGCAATCGACCATGCCGGCACTTGCTCACCGTCTGCTCAAATGGTGCCGTCTGCCAGCTCCCATCGACCACGTACCTGCACAATGAGTGTGTGTGTGTCTGTGTGTGTACGTGTGTGTGTGTGTGTGTGTGTGTGCTGTCCTGTATGTATGCGAGCATGCATGCATGTGCGTGTGCGCAAGAGCAGGTGTGTGTGTGCATGTGTCTGTGTGTGTGTGTGTGCATGAGTGTGTGTGTGTGTGCATGAGTGTGTGTGTGTGTGTGTGTGTGCGCGCATGTGTGTGTGTGTGTGTGTGTGTGTGTGTGTGTTGATAGGCACTCCACCCACGCACTTGTACTCGTAGCACCCTGGTCTCAGCGGCATTACGACGCTGAACGCGTCTGCGCTCGTGTCCTCGAACCGGTGCAGCTTGATGCCCTTTGCCCAGTTGTTGAACGACCCTGTGTGTCGGTTGACATTGTATGGTAGGGTTTTGGGTAACGAGTTTGGGGACCTATGCATGGGAAGCCTGATGGGCAGTGTGGTGGGGAGGATTCCACTTTGGGTATATGAGCTGCGGTTTGGGCTGGTTTGTGAGATGCTGAGGGCGGGGCGGGACATCCGCATGGCCGAGGGTTCCATGCTGGCGCGCATGCGCTTGGTGTTGCGCCTGCGGCGCTGCCACGTGGGGGCAGCCTTACTAGTGCTTGCCCATGCAGCGCTGTGTAAGTATGTGTACAGATGTCAGGGCATGCAGCGGCTGGCGGGTAGGTGCGCGTGAGTGGATCTGCTGTGGATTGCATGCATGCAGGGGGGAGGTTGCAACACTCACCCCAGACCTGCACCTCGCTCCCGCCCAGGCTGACCGGCCAGTGGAAGCGCGTGTACACGAAGCTGCTGCTGTGGGCGACATCCTGCTGGCTGCTGGAGGATGGAGCACTATTGCTGGTGCTCAACGCCTGCGCATGCATGGCAACCGACCGATGTGCCGCCGGCTCCTCCGGACCCCCCCTCTGCGGCGCCACGCCACACACACGAGTAGCAGCGCGGTGGTTGGATGGCGATGGCGCCACCGCCTTGCCAGCATGCTGCGGGGCGCACAACTGCGTTCGCGGACCCGGCCTCGCATGAGGCGTGCAGGGGGACGCCCCCTGCACGTGTCGCTGCAATTTCATCATCGCCTTGACGATGATTGGGACACTCGACCATCCAGGCGGGTTCGGTCACTCGGATGTCGGTGTGGACTTCACTCAATTTCAAGCGCAGGTGGCCGTCTCCTACGACTCCCCATCATGCGCTCCAAATCGTAAATACAGAGTGGTGGCACGAATATGTCTGGGCAGAGCCTGTCGCTCGACTCAGACGGCTACCTTGCACTCATTCTCAAACACAGCAGGGGTACCAAGTACCGCCGCACCGGCAAGCCATCGGTGGCATGGCGTCCCGCGGGTACCCTTCCCGCTGAGGCGTGGGCAGCGGAGGAGGAGGGAGCTGTCCTTGAGGAGCAGCCCCAGCGCATCCTGCGGGCCACGTCCTGCCAGTCGTCGAGCGTCACCGGTGGTGGTGGTGGTGGTGGAGGAGGAGGGGGTTGGGGCGAGGGAGACAGCGAGGCCACGAGCGGCGCAAACACAAACTCGCTGCGCCATGCACAGCTCCAAAGACAGCGGCAGCGCGACGCCCCAGCACGTTCAGCCAGCGGGAGCGGCAGCAGCAGCTGGGATCAAGCTAGCAGCAGCGGGACGAGCAGAGGCTCAGCGCACGCACTGATACTGCGCAAAAGTTCGGCAAACGCGCCCCCTGCAGACAGCGACAGACAACGGCAGCGCCAGCAGGGTCAGGCCGGCCCTCTGCCGCCCAAGCATGGCATGAGCTCGGAGGAGGTCGCCTCCATCCTCGCCTACCCGACCAAGCGCTCCACCCTGGTGCGGCAGTCGGCTGGTGGCTCGCGCGAGGGCATGCCGCCACCGCATGCCACCATGCAGACCGCTGGTGCAGCCAGGCAGAATGGCGGGCGCACGCAGACCCAGCAGCAGCATGCGAGGCAGAACCCACAGCGCGCCAGCGGGGATGGAGGCAGGGCGGCTGGGCAGCCGCCACGGGCTGGCGTGCCGTCGCGCATTCTCGCCCGCGCACACTCCCTCGACGCCCTGCCACGGCAGCAGCCGCCACCGCAAGTGCAGCAGCAGCGCCACGTGCTTGCGCCAGGCGCGCCCGCAGCAGCAGCGTCGCGCGCCGCAGCGGCGGCTGTGCGCCAGCTGCAGCAGCAGATGGCTGCGTCTGCGCAGGAGCGCACGCGGGCGGTGAGGCACTATGATGCGGACGGCGCCGCGGCGGCATCACGTTGGGATAACAGCGGCCTCAGCGGCAGCCGTGGCAGCGTCTGCAGCCGTGGCAGCATCAGCAGCCAGGTGGCGGGCACTGACTGTGGCAATGTAGGCCCCACACTGTACGATGGCGCGTCAGCAGCGCACCACTACATCGTGCCGGCGAGGGAGCAGCAGGCGCTGAGGGAGCAGCAGCAGCAGATGCAGATGCAGCAGGCTGCGATACAACAGCAGCAGCAGCGGGCTAAGAGGCAGCAGCAGCAGGCCGAGAGGCAGCGGCAGGAGATGCAGCAGGCCATCAGAGCGGCCGAGCAGCAGCCGTCTCGGCGCGGCGGCGGTGTTGCCACTGCTGGCGGTAGCTATGCTGTGCTCAGCCGGCTGCGCGCACTGACGCCAACCAAGGGAGCGGTGACAAAGGTTAGCACGGGTGATGCGTTTGGGACACGCGTGTGCTTGGCGCCCCCCCCCCCCCCCCGCCCCCGTGCACACATGCATTCGAATACATACCCCCCCTTGCCTCAGAGACCTCGGTGTCCATGCCAACACCTGTGCCCATGCCCTGAACCCCCCCCCCTTAACAAACGCCGCACGTGCACCGCAGCCCCAGCCCTCCTCCGGACTCCCGCGCGGCACCCCGGGCTCGCGCGCCGCGCGCGTGGCGGGCTCCCCGGGCGCCGCTGCTGCACTGGGGCGCACCCTCGAGGCGATGCTGAGCCCTGGGCAGGGTGCGTCAGGAGGTGGGAGGCGGACAGGTGCGTGGGGTGATTGGTGGGGGCTGATGTATCGCCCGGGCGCTGGAGGCGATGCTGAGCCATGTGCGGGGGGCCAGGGTGTCGTCTCTTCTGGCGGCGACCCGTATCAACGCCCCACCTCTCCACCTCCCCTCCGTCCCCTGCCCCCAGCCGCCACGTCACGCACCGCGGAGATGGCTGCAGCGGCCACGCTGCTGGCGGCAGCTGATGCATCGTCCGACGATGCCCTGTCAGCGCACAGCAGCGGCGTACAGCAGCAGCGCTCGGCAGACCATGGCAGCTGCGCTCACGCAGGTGGCACGGCTGCAAGCACGCTCGGCGGCAGCAGCCAGCTCGCGCAGTTCGCGCAGAGCTCTCCCCCCAATGGCGGCGCGGCTGCTTCCGGCGTGGCTGCATCCACCGTCGGCGCCAGCGGCGGCAGCGGCGGTGCCGGTGGGCTGCTGTTCCCAGCAGGATACTCGCCGTCGTCTCCCTTCGCCGGAGGCGGCGGCACGGGCATGCTGCTGCGCGCGCTCTCACCCGCCCCGATCCACCCGGCCACGGTCGACCGCTACGCGCGGCGGCGCGTGACCACGCCGGGCGGCTTCGCCTCGCCAGACTCATCAGAGCCGAGCAGCGGGCCGAGCGCTGCCACCTGCAGTGCTGCAAGCAGGGACGCCAGCTCTGGCAGTGGGGCAGACGTCGGGACTGCCAGCTATGCCAGTGGGGCTGGCAGCTGCGCCAGTGGGGCTGGCAGCTGCGCCAGCGGGGCTGCCAGCTTTGGCGGTGCCGGCGGTCCCGATGCGGGCGGACGCAGCGGCGGCGACAGTGACGCTGGTAGCGGCATCGGCGGCTTTATTGCTGCTGCCGCTGCCGCGCTTCCTGGCGGAACAGCCCCGGACTCGCCCCCAGAGCAGCTGGAGCAGCAGCAGCACCGCCACGCGTCGTCGGCCGGCTTTACTGCAGCCACTCCTGCGCACGCAACGTACGACGCGTCGCGCGCGCTGTTCTGCGAGTCGCCGATGCCGCCGCGCTCGCTTGAGGAGTCGCTGACACAAGAGACGCTTGTCGCAGGTGCGTGTAAGTGTGTCTCAGCACTGCTGCTGCTGTGGTGTTGCCTGCTGCATTTACCAGTGTCTCTCCCGCATGCTGCTTCCAATGCTAACGACGCGTTCCCCCACCGCCGTATGCAGCGTACACGCCGAGCGGGCCGGAAGGCAGCCCAGGCGCAGGTGTAGAGGCGGCAGAGGCTGTTCCGCAGCTGCGCGGTCGCAGCAGGCAGACTGTCGAACAGCAGATCGAGCTGCTGCGCGCGGTGCTGCGTACTGCGGACGACATGGCCGCGGCCGTCGCACCCGCTGCCGCAGCTGCTGCTTCTGATGCTGGCAGTGGCAGTGGTGGCGGAGGCATGCCTGGCAGCGCGCACAGCCACCACCACATCCGGCTCGCCGAGGGGGCATGGAAACTGCAGACGCACGAGGAGGCGCAGCAGCAGCAGGGGCAGCCGGGACAGGCGCACGCACACACACTGCCAGTTGAGCCACCACAGCACCGCCAGTGCGAGTGGCCTGGGCCTGCGGCAGTGGCGGCGGGAGCTGGCGCGCTGCTGCACGATCTGCACGCCAGCCTCGCGTGTACACTGCCTGGCGAGCAGCAGGTGGCGCCATGGCAGCAGCCGCGGCAGCAGCAGCAGCCTCATCGCCCAAAGCAGGAGCAGGAGCCGCAGCAGGCGCAGCAGCAGCAGCAGCATCCTCATCCAATGCAGCAGCTGCAGCAGGCGCAGCAGCAGCGCCCGCTGGTGGCCACGATTGCGGCGGCGCTCGCTTCGCCTGCCGCTCGTCCCTCAGAACGTGACGCACCCCCCGACGTGCGCGCATTCCCCACCGCCGCTGACACCCCGGGCAAGCAGTCGCACACCAGCGGCAGCCTGAGCCTCAGCATTGCGGCTGCATTGGCATCGACGACGCCCGATCATCAGCACCGCGCTGTGCCGCTTGAAGCAGCGCCGGCTGACGCTGACGATGGCGCTGCCTATGGTGCAGATGCGGGTGCTGATCTGGCGTTGCAGCACGCGCCCATGGCTGACGCTGATGCCGCCGTCGCTGATGCTGCCGCTGGTTCTGATGCTGAAGAATCTACCGTCGCCACCACCACGATCGACTCAGCGACCACCAGCACCGTGGCCGTGGCTGAGATGCGCCGCCTGTTTGAGGCAGGCGCTGGCGCGTCGTCTGCGAGTGCGGAGAACAGGCATGGCGGCTCGTCGGACGCGAGCACACAGGGAGCGGTCGTGCCAGAGATGCGCCGCCTGTTTGAGGGGGCGCGCGCATCTGGGGAGGTGTCCGCGGCGGAGGTCCGCGGCCCTCTGATGGGCTCGTTGGTGGCGGAGATGCGCCGCTCTCTGGAAGCGGGTGCTGCAGCGGCGGCAGCCTTGCAGACAGAGCCGCTCGCAGCGGCAGCCATGCAAGCAGAGCCGTTGGCAGCAGCGGCCGTGTTGGCAGAGCCGCTCGCAGCGGCAGCCGTGCAGGCTGATCCGCTCGCAGCGGCGGCCGTGCAAGTAGAGCCGTTCGCAGCAGCGGCCGTGTGGGCAGAGCCGCTCGCAGCGGCGGCCGTGCAGGCAGAGCCGCTACGTCCCTTGTCGGAGGCCGCCGGCACCGTCGACACAACAGAGGTCACAGTTCCCCGCGCCACCCAGGGCGTGCCCGGCCTGCTGCGCATGAGCGGGTCCAGTGATGAGGGCGGCGGCGATGCTGAGAGCTGGCTGATGCCTGGCCTGGTGCGTGGCATGGCCAGGCAGGCGGCGGGCGAGGAGGCGGCGGGTGGAGGTGTCATCCGCGGGGCAGCAGGAGAGGGCAGGGCGGCGGCGCAGCGCTCCCCGTTTGCCCTCGCGATGAGCGACGACGACGAAGGCGGCGGCAGTGGCGGCGGCTTCACCACCGCTGCTGATGGCGATGACGGCGGCACCTGTGCAGCCGCCGGTGCCAGCGCCGGTGGCGTCCCCGCTGCCACTACTCCGCTCCTTGAGATGCAAGAGACGCTGCCTCAGGCGGCTGAGCTGCCTGGCCTTGCGGAGCTACTGGCTACAGCGAGCGGTGGCGGCGTGGGTGACGAGGGTGTCGCTGAGGAGGGCGGCGACTCGTCTGGCCCTGGTGCGGTGTGTGTTGCCGCCCAGCCAGCGGCGGCACTTCCAGCTGCCGCGCAGACCCCTGAGCCATCAGCGCCACCCCCGGCGCCCGCAGCGCCACCGGCTTACGCTCAGCCAGAGCGCACGCCGTGCTCCAAGTCGGCCATCGCCGTTGCGCGTGGCGGCGCATCGACAGCGGCTGCGGCCGCTGCTGTCGCGGCTGCGCGCGCAGCTACCACAGAGCCGCGCTCCCACGACTCCCCGACGGAGTCGAGCGGAAGCTGCCGGCCGGCGCAGCACGCACAGCACGCAGCGACTGGAGTGGCGTTGATCGCTGGCGGCAGTGGCGGCGACGGCGGCGCCCGCCCCGCCGCGGCAGCATCGCAGCAGCAGGCGGCGGTAGCGGCAGTGCAGCAGGAGCAGCACGGCATGCTCATGAGCACCACGAAGCCGAGGGTGCCGAAAGGTGTGGGTCGCCCACACACCTGCATGCGCCCACACCCCGCACACCCACGCACATGCGCTGCACCCCCCGCCTGCTCTATGCTGCCTTTAAGTGCTGCGCTCCTGATGCAGACTGCATCCTGGATTGTCCCCGCTCTCACGCATGCTCGCCCCCACTCTCCACCACGCAGGCCCCACCAGCACTCTGGGAGCAGCGGGCGACGCGGTGCCTGGTGCTGCGCCTGCTACTGCGCCACTGCCGTCGGCCCAGCTGCCACCGCAGCCTCCTCCTCCAGTGCAGCCCCAGCAGCAGCATCGCCAGCCGCCTCACGTGCCCACACTGCCGCTGGCAGCGCTCTTACTGTCCTCAGGGCATGGCAGCGGCGGCTCCGCTCCGCCGCCGCCCCCGCGCGCGCCGCCACCAAGCTCTGGCGGCGCTCTGATGCCGCCGCCCGGCCGCCCCACTGCCGCTGCTGCTGGCCTTGCAGTGCCGGCCTCGCCAGCACGTGTCGGCGCGCCGGCAGCTTCCAGCCACCTTGCGCTCGCCCCATCCCGCTCCCCAGTGCCCTCGCTGCTGCCTGCCGCTGGCAACACAGTCTCCACTCCGCGCGCGGGCTACCGCGACTTTGGGACAACCGCAAGGTGGGGATTGGTGAAAGAGTGCCTGGTGGGTGTCTGGTGGGTGTCGGTTAGACTCGGTGATTTTTGTTTTCAGTTTTTTTAGTTATATTTTGGAAGCCGGCGCGCGGACCAACGTCCCATCAACCGCCTTGACTGCTGCCTCAGCGTTGACCATTGACCGTCAAATATAGGTGATTTTCAAGCTCGTGGCGAGATCCATCCAATGGGATTGTCAGGCCATCAAGCAACTTGGTTTGTTGACCTCTATCTGATGGGATCGTTCAGAGCCAAATGGCTTCTGATGGCTCCCAGGAGCCAAAAACAAAATGACTGGTTGGACTGCATCTGACGGCCCAGCGAACTGTCCCACTCTCCTCCACCTGAGTTGTCAACTGAACAGGAGACGGGTAGAAAGCACGAGTTGTTTTGTATACTAAAATCATGCTTTAGAGTGAGAAGCAAGAGCAAGCAGCAGGAGCGCCTCCTTATGGTGCTTCGCAGAAGCATCCCTTGCTACGCGTGACTGTTATTCACAGCTGGACAGCATGAAGCGCCGAGACATAACCACCTCCCCATCCACACCCCGCAGCGCAATCTTTTTCAGCGAGAGTGAGTCGTGGGCTGCCGTCTCCAACTTCCACACAACGCGCCACGGCCCGGGCGCGTCCCCGCGCCCCTCGCCCCGCCCCGCGCCCCCTTCTGCCGTCACTGGCACTGCCACCGGCGCTGGAGCTCTTGGTGCAGCCGGTGGAGCAGCTGCTGACGGCCTGGGCGCGTCACACGCCGTGTCTCCGATGCCTGGCCTCAGGTGCGGCCAGTGGTTGCGCGGTGCGGGTTTCGCAGGTGTTGCGGGCGGGTGTTGCGGGCGGTACGCTCTCTCTCTTTATAGTTTTCTCTCTTTCTTCCTCTCTCTCTCTCTCGCTCGCTCGCTCGCTCGCTTGCTTGCTCTTTCTCGTTCTTGCTCACTCTCTCTGTCTTTCTCTCCCCCTCTCTCTCTCTCTCTCTCTCTCTCTCTCTCTCTCTCGCACACACACACACACACACAAACTGACTCACCCACAATCACACTGCTGATATACGCAGCCCTATCCGCGGCAGCCTCTCCTTCAATGACATCCTCCTGCGCGGACAGCACGCGCGCGGGCGGAGCGCGTCGCCCGCGCCCGCCGCCATACGCGGCGCCACGCCTGCGCCCGCAGCCACCGCTGCAGCGCCTGTGGCAGCGACGGCAGCGTTGCAGCCAGCGGCAGTGTCACTTGCGCTTGGCCGCATCTCCGCACCGCTGCCTGCGTCCCAGACGAGCCGCCCAGAGGCTGCTGGCCTGGCAGTGGCAGCTGCGCCGGGCCGCGACTGCCTGCCGCACGCATGCGGCGAGTCACCCGTGTGCGAGATGGGCAGCCCTGCCTTTGCGCCGGCTCACATGCAGGCTGCGCCCAGCCCCGGCGTGTCTTACGGCCCAGCCGTCTCGCTGGCACCCTGGGCACACTCTGCGCCCAGCCCTGGCGTATCCTATGGCCCAGCTGTGTCCCTGGCGCCATGGGCACATGCAGCAAGTGAGCAGGAGGCGTCAGTGGCAGTGAGGCAGGCGGTACCCAGCCCCGGCGTGTCGCACGGCCCAGCTGTTTCGCTGGCTCCCTGGCTACACACAGCGAGTGAGCCGGAGGCATCTGTTGCAGGGAGGCAGTCTGCGCCCAGTCCTGGCGTTTCTCAGGGCCCAGCCATCTCCCTGGCACCCTGGGCACACAAAGCTAGTGAACCGGAGGCATCTGTGGCAGGGAGGCAGACTGCGCCCAGCCCTGGCGTTTCTCAGGGCCCAGCCATCTCCTTGGCGCCATGGGCACACGCAGCAAGTGGGCAGGAGGCGTCTGTGGCAGGGAGGCAGGCGGTACCCAGCCCCGGCGTGTCCTATGGCCCAGCTGTTTCTCTGGCGCCATGGGCACATGCGGCCAGTGAGCAGGAGGCCTCAGTGGCAGGGCAGCAGGCTGCACCCAGCCCTGGCGTGTCCTATGGCCCAGCAGTTACTCTGACGCCCTGGGTGCACGCACCCAGTGAGCCGGAGGCATCTGTGGCGGGAAGGCAGGCTGCACCCAGCCCTGGTGTGTCCTATGGCCCAGCTGTTTCGCTGGCTCCCTGGGCACACGGACCGAGTGGGCAGGAGGCATCTGTGGCGGGAAGGCAGGCTGCGCCCAGCCCTGGCGTGTCCCAGGGCCCAGCTGTGTTGCTGGCGCCATGGGCGCACGCAGCGAGTGAGCAGGAGGCATCTGTGGCAGGGCAGCAGGCTTTGTC
Source organism: Chlamydomonas sp. UWO 241 (assembly GCA_016618255.1). Lineage (NCBI taxonomy): Eukaryota > Viridiplantae > Chlorophyta > Chlorophyceae > Chlamydomonadales > Chlamydomonadaceae > Chlamydomonas > Chlamydomonas priscui. Next base: position 583,977 of record VFSX01000036.1, on the reverse strand, counting down.
CAGCCCTGGCGTGTCTCAGGGCCCGGCTGTCCCCTTTGCGCCATGGGCACACTCTGCCCCCAGCCCCGGCGTTTCTCAAGGCCCAGCTGTGTCCCTGGCGCCCTGGGCAAACGGACCGAGTGGGCAGGAGGCATCCGTTGCAGGGAGGCAGGCGGCACCAAGCCCTGGTGTTTCTCAGGGCCCCGCTGTCTCCCTGGCGCCCTGGGCACACTCTGCTCTCAGCCCTGGCGTTTCTCAGGGCCCCGCTGTCTCCCTGGCGCATGCATCGAGTGGGCAGGAGGCATCTGTGGCGGAAAGGCAGACTGCGTCCAGCCCGGGCGTGTCCCAGGGCCCAGCTGTGTCCCTGGCCCCCTGGGCACACGGACCGTGCGAACACCAGGAGGCCTCTACCACCCTCCACCACGCAGCACCCGGCAGCCCAGCCGAATCTCCCACGTCCTCGCGCCACCAGCCCATTGGGAGCCCTCCGTCCGTCGAGGCCTGGAGGCTCGTCACTCCGTCATTAGAGCACGCCTCGCCGACCACCTCGACGGCACCGTCGTTCGCACCCGCTGCCAACGTGCACACTGAGCGCAGCACCGAGGACGGCAGCGGCTCGCCCACCGCGTCTGTCATGTCGTTTGCGTTTGCTTTCAACGGTGCCGCTGGTGGCGGGGGCGCAGAGCATAGCGCACCCCGTGGCAGCGGATCACCAACCGCCTCTGGCATGTCGTCGGCGTTGTTTGCTTTCAATTGCAGTAATGCTGGCGCAGGCGCTGACCCGAGGCGCGCCCATGGCTCTGCGTTCGGCACGGCTGGCGGCGCCGGCTCCTCGCCCACAGCCTCCGGCACGTCATTCGTGTTTGCTGCCAACGGAGCCGCTGCTGTCATCGGCCAGGACCTGCAGCCTGCTGAAGACATCGCGGCCGGCACCGGATCCTCGCCCACCACCTCTGTCACCTCGTTTGCGTTCACTGCTGGCGTCGCTAGAGGCGGCACCGTCGACACGCCCGATCATGCGCAACCCGCCGCCTCGTGCGTGACGTCGTTTGCGTTCGCTGCCAACGGGATCGCTGGCGACTGGGATGCAGACACGCTCCAGTCTGCGCAGCCTGCTGCCTCTGCCATCTCTTCGTTCGCGTTTGCTGCTGGCGGCAGCGGTGCGGGCCGCGCTGATGCCGACACGCTCCAGTCTGCGCAGCCCACTGCCTCTGCCGCCTCTTCGTTTGCGTTTGCTGCTGGCGACCCCGGTGCGGGCAGCGCCGACGCTGACACGCTCCAGTCTGCGCAGCCTGCTGCCTCTGCCGCCTCTTCGTTCGCGTTTGCTGCTGGCGGCAGCGGTGGGGGCCGCGCTGATGCTGACACGCTCCAGTCTGCGCAGCCTACTGCCTCTGCCGTCTCTTCGTTCGCATTTGCTGCTGGCGACCCCGGTGCGGGCAGCGCCGACGCTGACACGCTCCTGTCTGCGCAGCCCGCTGCCTTTGCCATCTCTTTGTTCGCGTTTGCTGCTGGCGGCACCGATGCAGGCAGCGCTGATGCTGACACGCTCCAGTCCTCATCGCCTGCGCCCGTGCTGCCACTGCAAGCGGCGCTGGCCTCCTCCCTCGGCAGCTACCCTGCTCGCTCATTCGCATTTGGTGCACCGCCCACCCAGCAACCTGACGGGCGCACAGCAACGTCGCCATCCGCCCAGCTGCGCCGCCGCGGCGCGCCCAACAACAGCAGCCCCACCAGCACAGCAGGCAGCGGCAGCGTCATGACGTTTGACGACAAGGAGAACGCGCAGTCCCAGGTCCACACGGTCCACACTGCCCCGCCCGCTGCACAGCCTCTGACTCGGCCTTGTGGCGCCGCGAGCAACGCCGCTGCCAGTGGTGGCAAGGAGAACGCCTTGCTGACAGGGGCCAAAAGCGAAGCGGGCGGCGAGCTGGGCGGAGGGGGCAAGCTGAGCGGCGCCGCTGTCGGCAGCCCGCGCCTGCTGCCGCCGGTTCTGCTGCTGCAGCCACAGCAGCCGCGACAGCCGCAGGCGCTGCGCGTCAACTACGCCGTGGTCGGCGCGCTCGCTAATGCGCCCATCCCCATGCCACAGCTGCTGCAGCCAGATGCAAAGGTAGACCCCAAAGCAGCAGTGGGGTCGTCCGCTAAGGGCGGTGCCAGCAGCGGCGCACCGTCGGAGGTGGCGGGTACAGCAGCGAGCGTGGTGACATTGCGCAGCCCAGTGGCGGCGCGGCCGCGTGTGGTGGCTCGCAGCGGTGTCAGCATGAGCACCTCCACCGCTGCGCCCGCCGCTGCCGCGGCTCCTGCTGCTCTGCCCGCATCTAACACGGCCGAGCAGCAGCAGGCGCAGCAGCAGCCAGGAGTGCAGGGGTCTGAGCCAGGCAGACAGCAGCAGCAGCAGCAGCAGGCAGACCAGCAGCAGGCGGATCAGCAGCAGCAGGCAGAGCACTCGTCCCGCGGCGCCGTGGCGCGCACCTCCTCCTGCCGCCAGCCGCCCACCCCGGCCACCTGGCCGCAGGCGGCGCAGTCCAAGACACGCGCCGGAGGCTCTTACAGCGGCGGCGGTGCACGCGGCACGCGTGGGTCGCATGGTGAGCTCGGTCAGCAGCTGCGTGCGAGCGATGGAGGTGCAAGCGGCGTTGTGGTCGCGTTCGTGATGGGAGGCGGAAACCACCCGGTGCTTGCAAACCGACGCTATGGCAACTCGCCAGCGCAGCAGCCGCAGCACCAGTTGCGGCCCAGCTCTCTGAGCGAGGCAGCAGTGCCCGGCGCAGCGGCCACATGCCATTCAACATCAGAGCCCGCAGACACCACCTCGCTCCTCGATGCTGCGTCAGCAAGGAGTGGCGGCGCCGCTAACGGTTGCGACGCGCTCAACAGCAGCGCCACAGGTTCCGCTGGCCGACCGCCGGCTGCTGCCGCGCCACCAGCGTGCATCGTGCAGACCGCGAGCGACAACGGTGGCGACGCCATGGCCAGTGTCGGCCTCCTGACTCGCCGCCTCGAGTTTGAGTTTGAGCGGTTTGGCAGCGCTGGCGACAGTGGCGGCGGTGCTGCTCTTCCGGGCGGACCAGGTGGCGGCCACGACGCGCCCAACGCGCAGCAGCAGCAGCAGCGTGCGGCGTGGCCGCGCGCGTTCGGCACCGAGGGCGAGGGCGGCAGCGGCGCCGGCGTCACTGCTGACTCAGCAGGCGCAGCAGCTGGCGTCAGCGTCGCGCACGAGCACGCCCGGCCGCCACACGTGCGGACGCCCGAGAGCATCGGCGATGTCTCCACGGCGTTGTTCGTGACTGCCGCGTCTGCTGCGCTCGGCACCACGCCTCGCGACACCGCTGCCACTGCTGACGCGGCCGCTGCAGGAGAGTTTTCGGAGTCTGCCGTTCCAGCTGTCCCGGCCACCCAAGGCTCAGACGCGGGCCAGCAGTCGGAGGGCAGTGGTGCACAGCAGCAGGCGCAAGCAGGTGTTGTGCAGCAGCAGCAGCAGATGACCAAGGCGAACGCCGCCACATCGCCTGCGCCGTCCGGCATGCAGCCAGCAGATGGGCATGTGCGCCCCTTGGACGCGGCCAGCTCCCCTCCACCCGGGGCACGAACGGCGGAGGCACCTGCCAGTGCCGCTGACGCCCAGACCTCCCCAGCTGCCTTTGGTGTGCCCATGCGCTTCACCTCTGGCGCTGTCGGCGGCGACGGCAGCAGCGGGGCGGTCGCTGATGCCGCGACTTCCCCAGCTGCCTTCGGCACGCCCATGCGCTCCACACCTGACGCCCCACACTCTGGTGGCTGCGGCGGCGAGGGCTGCGGCGCCGCGACCTCTCCTGCCGCCTTTGCCACTCCCAGCGGCGACGGCGGGACTGGCGAGTCGTGCGATGACGACGACGATGCGCTGTGGCTGCTCCCAGATGGCATGGACCTGGAGCAGCTGCTGTGCCTGGCCGAGGAGGTGAGAACGAAAACAGAGAGAGAGAGAGAGAGAGAGGGGGAGCGGGAGAGGGAGCAGCTTTGCTGTGGGTGGATGGGTGTAGGGCTGTGGGGAATATTTGTGTATGAGCGCGTGGAGCCCTGCATGCCACACAATAAGCTGGTGCTCGCCAGGCAGTTGCATGCGCCATCGCGGCCTCAGCCTCTTCGCGGTGTGCGCGCGCTCTCCTAATCATGCGTGCCGCCCAATGCGCACCCACCCAGTTGCACACGCCATCGGGGCCCCATCCTGGGCACGGTGTTCGCGCGCTCTCCTAATCGCGCGTACTCGCGCGCTGTCCTAACCATGCATGACGCCCAATGCGCACCCACCCACGCACAGGTGCTCGGCAGGCAGCTGCACGCGCCATCAGAGCTGCCACGGCTGATCTGACTTAGCTCATCCCTGACTATTAATGCCGACTGCTTGGTTGTGCAGGTGCTCGGCAGGCAGCCACACGCGCCAACAGAGCCGCAGCCTCTTCGCGGTGTGCGCGCGCTCTCCTATTCATGCGTACCGCCCAATGCGCACCCACCCACTCATAGGTGCTCGGCAGGCAGCCGCACGCGCCATCAGAGCTGCCACGACCAACCTGACTTAGGTCATCCCTGACTCTTCATGCCGACTGCTTGGTTGTGCTGGTGCTCGGCAGGCAGCCACACGCGCCAACAGAGCATGCGCGCGCTCTCCTAATCATGCGTACCGCCCAATGCGCACCCACCCACTCACAGGTGCTTGGCAGGCAGCCACACGCACCATCAGAGCCCCAGCCTGGGCGCGGCATCGCAGCGGTCGCACCGCCGCCGACGCCTGCGACTCCGGCAGTGCTAGGTGGTGGCGCTGGCGCTCGCGCTGGCACTGGTGCTGGCGCTGCTGGCGCTGGCGCTGGTGTTGGCGCCGGTTCTCTGCGTGCCAGCGCGTCGGGCGCATGGTCATTGGGCTCGTTTGTGGAGGCACGGTCGCCCCTGCAGGTGCGTCGCGAGGACAAGTTGGCAGCAGTGGTGGTGGTAGCCGTGCCCCAGACCGACATGCCAGTGTGAGCTTCTCAGACACCCGTATCACTCGCTTGCACGCGTGGGCATCTCAGGTCATACAGTGTGTGCGCTGCCACCATCTCCTCAACACAGCTCAAACCATCGCCCCCAGCCTCACATCCATAGCACCTCCATGTTCCCTCCAAAGGTTGTCGATGCCACATTTGTGTGTGTGGCCTGCCGTCTCTCTCTTCTCTCTCTATCATCCTCTTCTCCCTCTCTCTCTCTCTCTTTCTCTTCCTCTCTCTATCTCTCTCTCACACACTCACTCACTCTCCCTCTCGCACACGTGCGCAGCACGTTGTTAAGGTGCACTCCTCTTCCACCAGCTTCGAACCCCAACGCTGCCCCCATCACTTTGCCACCCGTATCCTCTTGCTCCCTGAAGGTCGTTCAAGCCATCGTGCGCGCCCTGCCATCCCCCGAGGAGATCCAGCTCATCATGTCTGACGAAGAGGGATCGGACGTTGAGGGATCGGACGGGGAGGGGTCTGATTGGGAGGGGTCGGACGGCGAGAACGAGCCCACAGCACAGCACGCGGGAGCTGCGCCACAGCACGCACAGCACGCGGGAGCAGCAGGTGGCGGCAGTCAGGCAGGCGGGTGGCAGGGCAGCAGCAGCAGGGGCCAGGAGGGGCGCCCCGAGGCTGCGACGCCGCGCGGTCGAGGCGGCGACGGTAGCGGCGGTGACACGCCCTCGCCCGACGTGTCCCGCCTGCTGTTCCTGACCCCGGTCAAGTCGTTCAAAAGCGGCGGCAGCAGTGGCGGCGGCAGCGGCGGCAGCGGCGTGCAGGGCTCGCCACGCCGGGGCGAAGCCACGTCGATGTCAGGCGGTGCCAGCTGCGGCGACGCCACCCCGCCAGCTGGTGGCCGCGGCGGTGCCAGCGGCGGAGCCACCCTGCTGGGTGGTGGTGGTGGTGGTGGAGCGGACCGCGGGGGCGGCACGCCCCTGGCGGCCGACGGCGGCGCGACGCCCCTGCTGCGGTCCGCCACGCGCCCGGCCGTGCGCCTGCGCAACAGCTCGGCACTCCTGGGCGAGCGGCACGACGACCACCAGTACAACAGCCACCAGCTTGGTGACCTGGCAGCAGCAGCGGCGTCCGCGGCAGCGGCGCAGCAGGGCGCAGCGCTGCTGCGCGCGCGCGCGGCGGGCGCGCCGCTGGCGCGCGCCGCGGCCGCAGCGGGGGGCGCGCCGCAGCCGACCGCGTCGTCGCTGGGCGGCCCCACCGGCGGCGGCAGTGTGGGCGGCAGCAGCAGCGGCAGCACAACCCCTCCGAGCGCAGGTGCGCATAGAGTTACTTTCTAGGTTTGTGTGGTGTCTGGGGTGTGGGGTGTCGTTATTTTGGCACTATCTATAAGGCAGTGTGGGCGGCAGCAGCAGCGGCAGCGCCACCGCTCCGGACGCAGGTCCAAACCGCCTCAGGCGCCACACCGACCGCCTCAGGTGCCCATCACCGCCTGAGGCGCACCCCGGACCATCTCAAACGTTATGACGGCATTCACTTGCGCGGATCAGACGATGGGATTTGGGTAGGGCAAACCCCCGTCACCCTCCCCCCCCAAAACAGCAAACCAGCCAACTTGCAATCACCTAGCTAACTAAGCCCACTGAACGCAGGTGCTGCCGCGGCCGCTGCGAGCTTCGCAGCGCAGGCGCACATCGGGCTACTGGCGGAGCTACGCGCTGCGCACGAGCGGCGCGTCGCTGCGGTGCGTGTGGGCAGTTGTGGGGATAGCAGTGAGATGCTTTAACATCACAGGTGTTTGCATACGCACACACGCACAAACACAAACACACGCGCGTGCACGCGCACACACGCCACAGGCCGCAACCCGCTCAGCTGCCCTCCACGCGAGCATATTCGTGTCATCCACACTCTCTAACACACGCACACACTCTTGAACACACGCACACACTCTCGAACATATACACACACACGCGCCCGTGCGCACCCCTGCCGAAGGCCTTTACCCGCTCAGCCGCACTCCACGCGAGCATGTTTGTGCCAACCGCCACTCTCACGCACACACACACACGTGCGCACGCACGCGCGCGCGCGTACGCGTGCCACAGGCCGCAAACCGCTCCGTCGCCCTCCACGCGAGCATGCTCGTGCCATCCATCACTCTCACACACTCACACACACGCGCGCGCACGCACACGCCCACAACAGGCCGCAAACCGCTCAGCCGCCCTCCACGCGAGCATGTTTGTGCAGCGCAGCAGCAGCAGCAGAGGCGTAATGGCGGCACCACTCCCGCCACCGCCCCTGTCAGCCGGGTCCACACCGATCAGCGGTGGCGGCGCGCGCGGCGCGCGCGGGACCGTGGGCCTTGCCGCCGACGTGCTTGACGCGGCAGCAGCAGCGCGCGTCCTGCACTCGCTCGCCGCGCCAGGCCCAGCAGCAGCAGCTGACGGCGCTGCCGCGGGCGCCGCGGCGCCGCTCGGCGACGGCAGCGGCGGCGGCGACAACACTCCGCGCGCGTCGCGCGCGTCCCCGTCCGCGCCACCGTCGGCAGCGTTGCCATCGGCGTCAGCGACACCGCCGCCCGCACCCACCCGGCCCCAGCCGACAGCCTCGTCCGCATCCCAGTCCCAGCGCTCCTCCGCGCCGCCGCCGCCCGCGCCGCCGCCGCCCCCGCCGCCCCTGCGCGGCTTCTCGCACGTGTCACCGAGTGCAGAGCAGCGGCGGAGGCTCAAGGCGCTGCACTGGGACAAGATCAACGGGATCAGCAGCGGGAGCGTGTGGTCGCGGATACAGGTGTGTTGTGTGTGTGTGTGTGTGAGAATATGTGTGTGTGTGTGTGTGTGTGTGTGTGTGTGTGTGTGTGTGCGTGTGTGAGGGGGGTCAGGCGGCCCGAGGCGCTGCACTGGGACAAGATCAACGGGATGAGCAGTGGGAGCGTGTGGTCGCGCATACCGTTGTGTGTGGGTGTGTGTGATGGAGAGTGTGGGTGTGGATGTAGGTGGGTGAGTGGGTGTGGGTGTGTGTGCGCGCGTGTGGGAGGGGGGGGCAGGCGGCCCGAGGCGCTGCACTGGGACAAGATCAACGGGATCAGCAGCGGGAGCGTGTGGTCGCGCATACAGTTGTGTGTGGGTGTGTGTGATGGAGAGTGTGTGGGTGGATGTGCGTGTGTGTGTGTGTGTGTGTGTGCACGTGTGTGAAAGGGGGGCAAGCGGCCCGAGGCGCTGCACTGGGACAAGATCAACGGGATCAGCAGCGGGAGCGTGTGGTCGCGCATACAGTTGTGTGTGTGTGGATGTGCGTGTGTGTGTGTGTGCGTGTGTGTGAGGAGGGGGCAGGCGGCCCGAGGCGCTGCACTGGGACAAGATCAACGGGATCAGCAGCGGGAGCGTGTGGTCGCGCATACAGTTGTGTGTGGGTGTGTGTGATGGAGAGTGTGGATGTGGGTGTGCGTGTGCGTGCGTGTGCGGGTGTGAGAGGTGGGGAGGCGGCAGGGGGCTCAAGGCGCTGAACTGGGACAAGATCAGCGGGATCAGCAGCGGGAGCGTGTGGTCGCGGATACAGGTGTGTTGTCTGCGTGTGTAGGGGGGGGTGCGAGTGACGGCTGTTGCTTACGATCATCAAGACGCCTAAACTAGTGCCTTGACCCCTGAAGACCTCCACCCCTCAATCACACAGAGAGAGAGAGAGATATCGTTACAGAGAACTCTGCACGGCAGACCTAGATAGGCTGTTTCTGGTCATCATTGAGGAGATTCCATTTGGAGGCGGGTGACCAACCGTGCGCCAACAAGAGGGTGAATAACCTCATTCAAAAAGCAGTGGGGGAAAGGGGCAAATGCGGGTCACTGACGGCTGTGTTCGTCACTCCGCTTCAACTGAGTTTAAACTAGGTCTCGGCAGATTGACCTCCACAGTTGTGGAAATCTCGCTAAGAGGATCCACTCGGGTGTGACTCGCTTGGACAAGAGGTCCATGAACTCGGGGTGCTTGGAGATGTCGCGTTTGAAGTTGGAAAAGTGGGTGTTTGCGGAGGAACGGAACTTGACGGAGTGGGCGAAAAAGTCGCCGGCGCTGAGCCGGTAAGATGTGATGGCGCCGCCGGCATAGAGCGAAGTCATGTCCGGTCGGCGGTACGCGAAAAGGGCGGCAGTGGGGGGGTATATGATGTCGGGAGGGAGTGGGGGGGGAGAAGGGACGGGCGGGTGTGTGGAGATGGAGGGGCGGGGGGACGGGGGAGGTGAAGGCGGCGGATGAGGGAGCCGATGAACGTAGCACGGTGCTTGTTGATCGTGTCGATGATGGGGAACGTACAAGGGGGGGAGGCATGCATCGTGGTGGTGGAGGTGTGCTCTGTGGTGTGAGGAGGGATGCCCTTGATGAGGCGGAGGAAGCGGTTGTGGGTTACTTCAAGTCGGTGGATGTGGGCCTTGTTCAACGTCCATGTCTGGCAGCCATACAGTAGCGCAGAGATCACAAAGGCGTTGTAGAGGTGGATCTTGGTAGTGGGAGAGATTGAGTTGGAGTTTCAGAACCGGGGAGTGAGACGGTTGAAGGCGTACCAGGCACTTCCGATCCGGCGTGAGATCTCTGAGTCGAGGATGTCGGAATCAGACGTGTTGGGAGCGTCATCAGAAGGGGCGGCGGGGGAGGACAGAATACTTCCCAGGTATTTGAACTTGGAGGTGGAGTGGACCAGGTGGGGGGTAGATGAGGAGTTGGAGGGGATGGTGATAGGGGCGGAGGGGACGGTGTGGGCAGAAGGGTGGCCGAGGGATTGTGCCACTGTTTTGTCGTAGTTGATCGCAAGGGCCAGGTCTGAACAGATGCGGTCGAGGAGGGTGAGCATGGTGCGGAGGTCGTCCTCGGAGGGGGCGAGCAGGGCGATGTCGTCGGCGTAGAGAAGGAGGGGGAGGATGGTGGTCAAAAAGTCCTTGCGGGACTCAGGGGTGTACAGTTTTCCGTCGATCATGTAGCCAATTTGAATGCCAGCGTTGGGGAGCTGGGCAATCAGGGACCGGACAACTGTGTCGATGTAGACATTGAAGAGGAGGGGGAGAGGGGGCAGCCTTGCTTGACGCCAGCTTTGAGAGGGAAAGGGGCGGAGTATGCACCGTTGACTCGGGCTCTGGCGGTGGCACCAGAGTACAGGCTTTCGATGCGTGCAAGGAGGGCAGGGTGCGTGCCGCGGTGGAGGAGGGGTTTCCAAAGGGCGGCGTGATTGACACTGTCGAACGCCTTGGACAGGTCGACGTAAGCCACATGGAGGGGGGCGTGGGCGCGGTGTGACTCCTCTTGGAGGCGTCGTAGGGTGAAGATGGCATCGGAGGTGCCACGGCCCGGACGGAAGCCAAACTGGGAAGTGTGGAGGGTGGGCTCCAGCTGGAGCTTGAGGCGGTTGAGGAGGATGTGAGTGTAGACCTTGCCAGCGACGGGCAGGAGGGAGATGCCGCGGTAGGACTTGCTGCGCGTGGGTGGGCCCGAGGATGCGCCCTTGTAGAGGGGGCAGATGTCTGCTTGGTTCCACGCGGCGGGGATGGAGGTGGTGTTCCAACAGGTAAGGATGATCTGGTGGAGGGCGGTTGCGGTTGCGGTGCCGCCGTGTTTGAAGAGGGGGGAGGTGATGTCGTCAGAGCCGGGGGCAGAGTTCCTGAGGGATTTGATCGCGGAGACCACCTCGCTCAGAGAGGGAGGGGAGGCAAGGGGGGGAGGAGGGGGGAAGGGAGGGCGGGCGAAAGGAGGAGGAGGAGGGAAGGGGAGGGGGAGGGAGGGACGGGGAGGGAGGAGAGGGGGGGGGGGAGGGGAGGGGGAGGGGGGGACGGGAGGGGGGGGAGGGAGGGGGAGGGGGACGGAGGCGGAGCGGGGGTAGTGTAGGAGGAGGGAGACGGGGGCGGTGCGGGGGTGGTGGGTGTGAAGATGAGGTGGGAGGCGAGGGTGGCTTCGTCGACTTCCGAGCGGAGTTGAGTGTGGAGGACACGGAAGTATTCTCCAAACGCGTCTGCCACCGCCTGAGCTCCAAAGCACAGGTGGTCGCCGACACGGAGGGCAGGGAGGGCGGCGGAAGGAGGGCGGTCGACGATTTTGGACAGCATGCGGTGGGCGGAGTGGGGGTTGTTGTCGTCAAAATCATGTTGCGCGCGTTGAGCGACACCGTCCCAGTGCTTGTTGGTGGCGCGTGCGATGGCGGACTTGAGCTGGGCAGTCATGCGCGCCTCCTTGGGGGCGTCACGGTTGCCAGTCAGTGCACTGTCGGAACGCATGGACTGAAGGTCGTGGGCGAGTTTGAGAGTCTCGGGGGGGGGTAGAAGTGGATGGGGACCTCGCGTGGGCGGGGGCCAAGGGTGGATCTGGCCGCTGAGTGGATGGCCGCGGTGAGGTGGCTCGTCATCTGGTCCAGGGTGGGGGGGGTCGGGGAAGGGGGAGGGTGGCGAGGGCCTCCTCGACTGCTGCCGCGAAGTGGAGCCGCGTGTCAGGGTCTCGGAGCAGGTCGGTGAAATAGCGGGAGGGCGGAGGAGGACGGCGGGGGTGGGTGATGTTCCAGGCTCTGGAGAAGCGGAAGAGGATGCGCGCGGTGACAAGGGCGTGGTCAGAGCGGGCGATGGTGTCAAGTCCCGGGTCTTGGGGCATCGTGCTCGCACGTCTTGCACGGAGCCCAGGTGAGGGCGGCGGACGAGGATGTAGTCTGGGATGTTGCAATCCTTTTGGGTGTTGCTGTACCAGGAAAATACGCTCGAAGGGGGATGGGGGAAGAAGGTGTATGTGACGGCAAGATTGTGGGCGGCACACAGGTCGAGAAGCCGGTGGCCGTTGTCGCTGATGCCAGGTTTGTGGTGGAACCCGGCAAGGGGGGAGTAGGGAGGAAAGAAGGAGGAGGGGCGGTGGAGGGGGGGGCAGGCGTACGGACCCACCGACGGGTGGGCGTCCGGGGATGCCGCTGTGATCTTGGCGTTGAAGTCGCCTAGGACCAAAAGGAAGTGGTTTGAGGGGGTTTGGGAGAGCACGTCGCGATGGAGTTGTTCGTAGAACGCGTCCTTGGCGACTGCGTCATCCGCGGCTGTGGGGGCGTAAGCGATGACTGCGGTGACGGGAGGGGCGCCGGCGGGGCGGAAGCGTAGGACGAGGATGCGGTCGCTGAGTGCGGCGTAGCCGCCCTCTTTGAGGAGGAGCTTGGCGGTGTCAGGGCTGAGGAGGGCGCCGACGCCGTGGGTGTGTTTGGTCCCACCGGACCAAATGAAATGGTAGCCATTCTCTTCGAGCGGCTGGCTACCGGAGCCGGGGTGCCGCACCTCTTGGAGGCCGCATATGTCGATGCGGAGGTGTGCGAGGTGTTTGGCGAGAGCAAGTGGGTGTGCCATGGGGTTGAAGCGTGAGCCATCTGCTGCACCCCAGAGGGTGCAGCAGTTGTAGGTGGCCGCGATGAGCTCGTGGCGTGGGTGAAGGAGGTGGGGGCGCTTGGTAGCCGGGGGAACGGATGGTACAGGGACGGTGGCTAGTCGTCCTGCCCGTCGGTGGGGTGGGGCCCGCCTACTCCTGCCCCACCCCGGGGCCGGAGGGGGGGAGCTGCTCGAGGGACATCGAGCGGGTGATGGAGCGGGTGATGCGCTGACCAATGCCTGCAGATGCCTCGTGGATCTTGATGGCCTCGATCATCGAGCCCTTGCCCTTGTGGGTGACAAAGGCCGGGGACTCGTGCGTCGAGGGGCCGCCGTAGTCTGCGAACCCTGTGCCGGGGTTGGAGAGCTCGGAGGGTGTGTGCGCATCGGTGGTAGTGAGGGCGTTCTGGGGGGTGGTGGGCGAGTCGGCGGTGCCGGCTGCGTGGTCCCACCCCTGGAAGGAGGGGGAGCCTGCAGTGGCGTGGGTGGGGGCGGCGGGGGCGGCGGAGGGGGCGGGAGTGGTGGAGGTGGGGGATGCCGGGGCAGAGGGGGTGAGGGAGGTGGGGAGGAGGGCGGCGGCTGCGGCAGATGCGACTGCGGCAACGGCGTTGGCAGCGGCGTTGAGGGCGCGGAGAGGGGAGGCCGACCGGCCGCGCGCTGCAGGCTTGGCAGGCTTCGCGGCGGGGGCGGTGGAAGTGGTGGAGGGGCGCGCGGCCGGGCGCGCGGCCGGGCGTGCGGGCGAGGTCGACTGGCCGCGTTTGGAAAATTTGGCGGGCCTTACGGCGGGATTGGTGGCGGGGGGGGCGGCGGAAGTCACGGGGGGGGTGAGGGACGGCTTGGGGCCGGAGGTGAAGATGGCGGGGGGGGCGTTGGCGGGAGCGGGGGCGCCGGAGGGCGTGAGGGGGGAGGGGTTGGCGGAAGGCTTGGAAGGGGAGGTGGCGCGGGGCGCAGGGGAGGGGTTGGCGGAAGGCTTGGGGGGGGAGTTGGCGGAGGGCGCGGGGCAGGGGTTGGCGGAAGGCTTGGGGGCGGGGGCGGCGGGAGCCGCGGGGGAGGAGTTGGCGGAAGGCTTGGGGGCGGGGGCAGCAGAGGGCCCGGCGGCGGCAGGCTGCTCGAAGCAAACGCGCTTGCCAGGTGGGGAACGGGCGCGCTTGGAGGCGGCCTGTGCGGCGGCGTTCACCACCTCGGACACGCCGACCAGGGCGGCCTTTGCTGCCTGGCTTGCAGGGCCAGGGGGGACGATGGGGGCCTGAGGGGCAGGGGGGGCGGGACCACGCCGCGCGCCGCGCATGGGCATGCGCATGGGGGCCTGGCGGGCGGCGGGTGGGTGGGCGGCGGCGATTGCCTGGGGGCGTGGGCCTGGGCGGGCTGCGCTGCTTGGCCGTCGTGGGGCGGCTGGGCGGCGGGGCGGTCGAAGGAGATGCGAGCGTAGAGCTCATGGGAAAGGTCCAGTTCGGTTGTGCCAGCGAGCACGTGACCGAGGTGGACGAGAAGGAGGCCGACTCCCGCGCGGTAGCCGGCGTGATCCCTGGCGATCAGCGCGACGGTGGCGCCCGCGAGGGCGATGAGCATGCCGGTGGAGCCGATGGCGGCGATGAGCGCGTTGGATGCAAATCCGACCGCGACGATGCCGAACAGCAGGAGGGCGTGCAAGGGAGGGGGTGCCATGGTGCACACTCAATCACACACACACACGCGCACAAACACACCTGCGAACACGCAATCTTCCTGAACTGCAGCACCCGAGATCGGTCCACCTGAGCACCTGCACCGAGCCTCGATCCTGGAGCCCTGCACCCTCTACTCTCAACACACACACACACACACACGCGCGCACACACACTCTGCCAACACGCAGTCTTCACCCGCGACAGCGGCACCCGAGATCGATGTCGATGACCTCCATGTCCTGTTTCCCATCATCGAGAGCTATGCACCTGTAATAGCGCATCGAATTTTATAGCCCTCCACCCATCATGCACACGCACACACACACACACACACTGTGCCACCACGCAGTCTTCACCCGGAACAGCAGCACCCGAGATCGATGTCGATGACCTCGATGCCCTGTTTGCAATCATAGAGAGCTCAGCGCTGCGGCGGCTGGTTCGGCAGCGGGCGGCAGAGGTGTGTGTGCGTGCTGAAGTGTGCTATACTTGAGTGTGTGTGCTGAAGTGTGCTATACTTGAGTGTGTGTGCGCGCATGTGCTGTGCTTGAAGCACCCAATTGGGTGTGGATTGCACGCACACAACTGGGTGTGGGGTGTGCACTCGGCGTGTGTTCTGAGTGTCTGCGATCATGGAGAGCTCGGCGCTGGGGCGACTGATTCGGTAGTGCGTGTGCGTGTGCTGTGCTTACGTGTGCTGCTCTCGGGTGTGGATGGTCGACAGTCTGATGGATGGCGTATTGAAGCGTGGGTGTGCGTGTGTTATGTTTGTTAACTTTGTTTGCGGTCATCTCGAGCTCAGCGCTGGGGCGGCTGATTCGGCAGCGTGCGACAGAGGTGCGTGTGTGCTGTGCTTGCGTGTGCTGCTCTCGGGTGTGGATGGTCGACAGTCTGATGGATGGCGTGTTGAAGCGTGGGTGTGCGTGTGTTATGTTTGTGAACTTTGTTTGCGGTCATCGAGAGCTCAGCGCTGGGGCGGCTGATTCAGCAGCGTGCGGCAGAGGTGCGTGTGTGCTGTGCTTGCGTGTGCTGTGCTTGGGTGTGGATGGTCGGTTGTACAGTCTGACGGAGGGCGTATTGAAGCGTGTGTGTGTGTGTGTTAGGTTTGTGAACTTTGTTTGCGGTCACCGAGAGCTCGGCGCTACGGTGGCTGGTTCGGCAGCGGGCAGCAGAGGTGTGTTGTTGTCAATTTCACAGTCCGTCGGATGTGCCGTTGATGCCATAATAGCCTACGCAGGTGCTGTGCTTGGGTGGCAAGATAGACTATGCATGTGCTAAGCTTGGGTGTGGGTTTGCTTTCAGCGTGTGTTCTTTGTGTGCCCACACGCACACACAGAACCAACCAACCAACCAAGTGTTACATGAGGCCGTCCGCATGCACCGGCAATGCCTGTACTACTAACAGCAATACACCCCGGCAATTGTTACGAAGTCTGACCCGCGCACTGGGATGTCTTTCGAATAGCGGGTGACCAACCAGCGCCTGAATCGAGTGGATACACACACGCACACACACACACACACACATGTTGCATCCCCCTCTGTCTCCACGCACACCACGTGCTGCACGCACACGCTCATACAAATATGCACAGGCTTCCCCCCCCCCCTTCCCTCGACACATTTGCACACACTCACTCATAATAGCAGCTCGGGTCTACTTTTGACAGCTGCCGGCCTCTTCTCTAGTGTGCTCAAACACATTTCCAACCAAGGCGTCTGAAAGACTGCAAAACCGACCATCACACGCACACACACACACACGCAGGTCCGCCTCGTAAGGCAGAAGCACGCACACACACAAACACACACACACACACGCGCATGTGCACGCATGCAGGTCCGCCTAGTGGAGCACACACATACACACACACGTGCACAAATACACACACGTGCACGCGCGTACACAAGCACACACACGCACACACACACACGCACACAAACACACACACACAAACAAACACACGCACGTATACACACACGCACACGCACGCACACAGGTCCGTCTCGTGGAGCACAAGCGAGCGCACAATATCTGCATCGTGCTTGCGGGCATGCACGCGCCGTTCCCGGTCATCGCACAGGTGCGGGGGTTCTTGGTTGAGGTGTACTTGGGTGTGGGTCTCTCTTCTGCCATGAGCCTCGAGCAGCTGTATATATTGTCTCAGTCCCTCCCCTCTCTCTCTCTCTTGCTCTCTCTCTCTCCCCCCCCTCTCTCTAACTTTCCCACTCCCACGCGTGTGTCTGTGCAGCGCCTCGTCGCAATGGACTTTTCCGTCGTAAGCCTGGAGCAGCTGTATCTATATTCTCCTTCTCTCCCTCCCTCTCTCTCTCTCTCTCCCCCCCCCCTCTCTCTCACTTACCCACTTCCACATGTGTGTCTGTGCAGCGCCTTGTCGCAATGGACTCCTCTGCCATGAGCCTCGAGCAGCTATATCTATCATCTCCCTCCATGTCTCCCTTTCTCTCTCCCCCCCCTCTCTCTCTTACTTTCCCACTCCCACACGTGTACGTGTGCAGCGCCTCGTCGCAATGGAATCCTCTGCCATGAGCCTCGAGCAGCTGTATCCATCTTCTTTCTCTCTCGCTCTCTCTCTCTCTCTCTTTCTCTCTCTCTCTCCCTCTCGCTCTCTCTCTCTCTCTCTCTCTTTCTCTCTCTCTCCCCCTCCCTTCCTCTCTCTCTCACTTTCCCAATCCCACATCTGTGTCTGTGCAGCGCCTCGTCGCAATGGACTCTTCCGCTGTCAGCCTGGAGCAGCTGTATCCACCTTCTCCCTCTTTTGCTCTCTCTCCCTCTCTCTCTCTCCCCCCGCTCGCTCTCTCTCGCTCTCTCTCTCACGTTCCCACTTCCACATGTGTGTTGGTGCAGCGTCTCGTCGCAATGGACTCTTCCGCCGTAAGCCTGGAGCAGCTCCCTCCCTTGGTCTCTCTCTCTGTCTGTCTGTCTCTGTCTCCCCCCATCTCTCTCTGTCTGTCTTTGTCTCTCTTTATCTCACTCTCTCTGCCTCTCTGCATCCCTCTCCCTCTCACCTCTTCTGTCTCCCTCCCACACGCACACTCACATACACACACATACACACATGTGCGCAGCGCCTCGTCGCAATGGACTCTTCCGCCATGAGCCCCGAACAGCTGTATCCACCTTCTCCCTCTTTTGCTCTCTCCCGCTCTCTCTCTCCCCCCCCCCCTCTCTCTCTCTCCCTCTCTCTCTCACTTTCCCACTCCCACATGTGTGTCTGTGCAGCGCCTCGTCGCAATGGACTCCTCTGCTATGAGCCTCGAGCAGCTGTATCCATCTTCTCTCTCTCTCCCTCTCGCTCTCTCCCTCTCGCTCTCTCTCTCATTCTCTCCCTCTCGCTCTCTCCCACTTGCCCACTCTCACATGTGTGTCTGTGCAGTGCAATGCACTCTTCCGCCGTGAGCCTGGAGCAGCTCCCTCCCTTGGTATCTCTCTTTTTCTCTCTCTCTCTCCTCCCATCTCTCTCTGCCTATCTTTGTCTCTCTTTGTCTCACTCGCTCTGCATCCCTCTCCCTCTCACCTCTTCTCTCCCTTTTACACGTACACACATATACAAACACATACACACGTGTGTGCAGCGCCTCGTCGCAATGGACTCCTCTGCTATGAGCCTCGAGCAGCTTGGCGCACTCGCCAAGGCTGTTCCCAGCGACCAGGAGCGGGATGCTTTGGGCGCGTACCTGAGGGTGCGTGTGTTGTGGCGTGTGAATGGGAGTGTGGGGGGCGTGGATGGGTAGTGTGCCAGGTGTGGACTGTGTAGCCAAGCTGTCCCCAGCGATCAGGAGCGGGATGCTCTGGGCGCATACCTGAGGGTGCGTGTGTTGTGGCGTGTGAATGGGAGTGTGGGAGGTGTGGATGGGAGTGTGGGAGGTGTGGATGGGTAGTGTGGGAGGTGTAGACTGTGTCGCCAAGGTTGTTCCCAGCGATCAGGAGCGGGATGCGCTGGGCGCGTACCTCAGGGTGCATGTGTTGTGGCGTCTGAACGGAGTGTGGGAGGCGTGGATGGGAGTGTGGCAGGTGTGGACTGTGAAGCCAAGCTGTTCCCAGTGATCAGGAGCGGGATGCGCTGGGCGCGTACCTCAAGGTGCGTGTGTTGTGGCGTGTGAACGGGAGTGTGGGAGGTATGGATGGAAGTGTGAATGAGGGGGGGGGGGAGGTGGTGCCAGGCTGTCCCCAGCGATTAGGAGCGGGATGCTCTGGGCGCGTACGTGAGGGTGCGTTTGTGGGGGTGGGGGTGGGTGGTAGTGTGGCAGGTGTGGAGTGAGGGGCCAAGGCTGT
Source organism: Chlamydomonas sp. UWO 241 (assembly GCA_016618255.1). Lineage (NCBI taxonomy): Eukaryota > Viridiplantae > Chlorophyta > Chlorophyceae > Chlamydomonadales > Chlamydomonadaceae > Chlamydomonas > Chlamydomonas priscui. Next base: position 565,706 of record VFSX01000036.1, on the reverse strand, counting down.
CCCCAGCGATCAGGAGCTGGATGCTCTGGGCGCATACCTGAGGGTGCGTGTGTTGGGGGTGGAGGGAGGTGAGGATCCTCATATGAGGATGAGAGCGTGAATGTGGAGTGTGGGGGGTGTGGGGGGTGGAGCTGTGACCAGGAGTTGCATGCTCTGGGCGCGTACGTAAGGGTGCGTGTGTGGGGTGGTGGGAGGTGTTGATGAGAGTGTGAATGGGGTGTGTGGGAGGTGTGGAGTGTGGAGCTGTGACCAGGAGCGCGATGCTCTGGGCGCGTACCTGAGGGTGCGTGTGTGGGGGGGGATGAGAGTGTGAATTGGGAGTGTGGAAGCTGTGGCCAGGATCTGGATGCTTTGGGCGCGTACCTGAGGGTGCGTGTGCGGGGGGTGGGAGGTGAGGATGAGAGTGTGAATGGGGGCGAATGTGGGAGGTGTGGAAGGTGTGGATGAGAGTGAATGGAAGTTTGTGTGATAGGTGTGTGCAGGGTGGGGAAACGATGCAGTGTGTGGGGGCTGGGCCCGGGATGCACACACACACACACACACATACGCGCGCACACGCACACATGCACACACACGCACACACACACACACACACAGGGCGAGCACCCCGACCACCCGGGCATGTGTGACGAGGAGCTGCTCGGCACTGTCGAGCGCTTCTTTGTGGAGCTGCTGAAGGTGCGCGTTGTATCAGTGTGCGTGTGTGTGTGTGTGTGTGTGTGTGACAAAGAGCTGCTTGGCACTGCCGAGCGCTTCTTTGTGGAACTGCTGAAGGTGCGTGTTGTGTGTGAGCGTGTGTGTGTGTGTGTGAAGAGGAGCTGCTTGGAACAATCAAGCGATTCTTTGATTGTACATGTGCATGGTGCATGTGCATGATCATGATGCATATGAGGAGGTGCTCAAGCATGGCACTGTCAAGCTCAGGGCTGCTAAAGGCCGCTTGCATGGCACCAGTCAGTATGCATGGCGTGGGGTTTCAGGGTTTAGGACTGCAACACCAACTCGCACACACGCGAAGAGCGCCCCGTGTTCAGCTCTGCATGCACACACGCACACACACGCATGCACGCACACGCAGGTGCCCTGCCTCAAGGAGAAGCGCACCCCCTGCATGCTCTTAATGTGCACGTGTGCACACACGTATGCACATATACACACACACACACACACAGGTTCCCCGACTCGAGGAGCGCATCTCCTGCATGCTCTACATGCGCACGTACACACACACACACAAACACACACGCACACACACACACACACACAGGTACCCCGACTTGAGGAGCGCATGTCATGCATGCTCTACCTGCGCACGCTCACACACACACACACACACACAGGTGCCCCGACTCAAGGAACGCATATCATGCATGCTCCACATGCGCACGTTCGCACGCACACACACACACACACACACAGGTGCCCCGACTCGAGGAGCGCATCTCCTGCATGCCCCACATGCGCACGTTCACACACACGCACACACGCAAACGCACACACACGCACGCACAAGGTGCGCCGCCTTGAGAAGCGCATCTCCGGTATGCTCTGAATGTGAACGTTCACACACAAACACGCACACACGCACGCACACACAGGTGCCCCGACTCGAGGAACGCATCTCATGCATGCCCCACATCTGCACGTTTGCACGCACACACACACACACACACACACACAGGTGCCCCGACTCAAGGAGCGCATCTCATGCATGCCCTACATGCGCACGTTCACACACACGCACACACACGCACACACACACACGCACACAAGGTGCGCCGCCTTGAGACGCGCATCTCCTTTATGCTCTAAATGTGCACGTTCACACACACACACACGCACACACAGGTACCCCGACTCGAGGAGCGCATCTGCTGTGTGCTCTGCATGCGAACGTTCGCACACACACACATGCATACACGCACACACACACACACACACACGTGCACACACACACACGCACACACACACACACACACACACACACACACAGGTGCCCCGACTCGAGCAGCGCATCTCGTGCATGCTTGACATGCGCACGTTCACACACACACACTCACACACGCACACGCACACACAGGTGCCCCGACTCGAGGAGCGCATCTCATGCATGCTCTACATGCGAACGTACGGCCCGAGCCTGTCCCAGCTTTGCGAGCTGACTGATCTCGTCACGGTGCCTGCCGCGGAGCTCATAGTGAACCGCGACTTTGCGCTGCTACTGCGGGTGGTGCTAGAGGTGGGTTAGGCGTTTAGGGTTCTCCTGTCGAAGTGGAAAAAACTACAAGCGGTGGGGTAGTAGGTGTGTGTGTGTGTGTGTGTTGGCTGCAGAGCTGATCGCTGCTGCTGCAGGTGGTGCTAGAGGTGGGTTTGGGGTTCAGGGTTCAGGGTTTTCATGTCGAAATGGGAGAAGTGCGAGCGGTAGGGTGGGTGGGTGTTTGTGTTTGGTTGCGGAGCTGGATGGTGAACCGCGATCTTGCGCTGCTGCTGCGGGTGGTGCTAGAGGTGGGTTTGAGGGTTTTGGGTTCAGGGTCCTCGTGTCGAAATGGGAGAAATATTAGCTGTGGGGTAGGGTGTTTGTGTGCGTATGCGTGCGTGTGTGTGTCTTTGTGTGTGTGTGTATGTATTTGGCTGCAGAGCTGATGGTGAGCTGCGGGTGGTGCTACAGGTGGGTTTGGGGTTTAGGGTTGTCCTCCTGTCAATATGGGGAAAAACGCGGCACACGCGGCAAGGCAAAGCGGTGCTACGGTACTCAGAATGTGCCCCTGTCACCGCACAGGTCGGCAATCATATGAACAGCGGGACGACGCGCGGCCAGGCGCGCGGCTTCAAGCTCGCCACTCTGCTCAAGCTGCCTGACATCAAGGCTGCCGACCGCAAGACGAGCCTGCTGAGGTGAGCCGCTGGCACACACACACACACACTCTCTTTCTGCTGGTTGGTTGGTCGGACGGTTGGTCGGATAGTTGGTGGATGGGGCGTGTGTGTGCCCGCCACTCTGCTCAAGCTGCCTGATATCAAGGCTGCCGACCGCAAGACGAGCCTGCTGAGGTGAGCCTGGCTCTCTCTCTCTCTCTCTTTCTGCTGGTCTGTTGGTTGGTCGGGTGGCTGGCTGGATTGGGGCGTGTGTGTGTGCTCGCCACTCTGCTCAAGCTGCCCGACATCAAGGCTGCCGACCGCAACACAAGCATGCTGAGGTGAGCCGCTGGCACACACACACACGCACACACACTCTCTTTCTGCTGGTTGGTTGGTTGGTCGGATGGTTGGGGTGGATGGGTGCGTGTGTGTGTCCGCCACTCTGCTGAAGCTGCCCGATATCAAGGCTGCCGACAGCACGACAAGCCTGCTGAGGTGGGCTGCTGGTACACACATGCACACTCTCTCTCTTTTTCTGCTGGTCGGTTGGTTGGTCAATCGGATTGGTGGGTGGATGGGGGCGTGCGTGTGCTCGCGACTCTGCTGAAGCTGTCCGATATCAAGGCTGCCGACTGCAACATAAGCCTGCTTAGGTGAGCCGCTGGTGCACGCACACACACACACACGCACTCTCTTTCTGCTGGTCATTTGGTTGGTTGGTCGGATTGGTGGGTGGATGGGGGCGTGCGTGTGCTCGCGACTCTGCCCGAGCTGCCCGATATCAAGGCTGCCGACCGCAAGACGAGCCTGCTGAGGTGGGCTGCTGGCACACACTCTCTCTCTCTCTCTTTCTGCTGGTCGGTTGGTTGGTCGGATTGGTGGGTGGATAAGGGCGTGTGTGTGTGCTTGCCACTCTGCTCAAACTGCCCGACATCAAGGCTGCAGACCGCAAGACGAGCCTGCTGCGGTGAGCCTTGTCCTCTCTCTCTCCCTCTCTTCCCCTCTCTATCTCCCTCTCTCCCCTCTCTCTCTCTCTCTCTTTCTCTCGGCCTCTCGTTTTACCACCCTCCCTTTCTCTCACCCTCTCTCTTTCTCTCTCCCTCTCCCTCACAACCTCTCCCTTCTACTCTCTCTCACTCTAACCTTCTCTCTCCCACCCCCTCTCTCTCTCCCACCCCCTCTCTCCCACCCTCTTTCTCTCCCACCCTCTCTCTCTTCCATCCTCTCTCTCTCTCCCACTCCCTCTTCATCTCACCCTCTTGCTCTCTCTCTTTCTCTCCCCCTCTCTCCCTCTCTCTCCCGCTCCCTATCTCTCTCTCTCCCTCCCTCTCTCACCCTCTCTCTCTCATCATCTATCGCTTTCTCTTTCTTGCTCTTTCCTCGCTCTCCCTCTCTATCTCTCTCTGACTGCTAAACTGTTCCTCCCACATCGGTCCCTCCTGCAGATGCGTCGTGGAGAGCGGCCTTGCGACGCGCCCGTCGCTCGCATTGCTGCCGCCGCAGCGTGCAAGACACTACACACACACACACACACGCACACACACGCCGGTCCCCTCTGCAGGCATGTCGTGGAGCGCGGGCTTGCGACGCGCCCGTCGCTCGCATCGCTGCCGTCTCAACTGACACACGCAAGATGCCACGCACAAAGACACACACACAAAGACACACACACACACACACACACCGGTCCCCTCTGCAGGTACGTCGTGGAGCGCGGGCTCGCGACGCGCCCGTCGCTCGCATCGCTGCCGTCTCAACTGACACACGCAAGATAACACACGCGCCCACTCACACACACACACACACGCCGGTCCCTCCTGCAGGTACGTCGTGGAGCGCGGCCTCGCAACGCGACCGTCGCTAGCGTCGCTGCCGTCTCAGCTTGCGGCGCTGAAGGCAGCCGCTGGCATACAGGTGTGTGTGTGGATGGCTGACTGGCACTAGCAGACAGGGCAGACGGCTCGTCTTTTGATGGACACAGGTGGTTGGATCGACTGAGGAGAGGGGGGCGCCCGCTGCCGTCTCAGCTTGCAGCGCTCAAGGCATCCACTGGCATGCACCGCTGCACCGCTGGCATCCAGATTTGCGTGTGTACAGCTGACTTTTGCACTAGCAGACAGGGCAGACGGCTCGTCTTCTGATGGACACGGGTGGTCGGGTTCGACTGAGGAGAGGGGGGCGCCCGCTGCCGTCCCAACTGGCGGCGCTGAAGGCAGCCGCTGGCATCCAGTGTGTGTGTGTGTGTCGATCCGTGTGTGCGTGACTGGGGGACAGCTCGGGGGCACAGCAATTTCGTGTGGGGAAGGATGTGCAGGGTCTGAGGGCAAAACCTGAAAGTGCCTCCAAGGACGCGCCTCTAGCCAGAGAGCACCAGAAAGACATTATAACGACACGATTTGGGCCGCGTGCGCTTGGACGGCGTGTCGAAGGCGCACCGAGTGTGCGGCCCGCGGAAAATGCCACCCCGCACCCAGCGCGGCCTCCCAGCCCAAACGGAGAGAACACGCTATAATAGAATGTCTCTCTCTAGCTCTCTGGCTAGGTGGCGCGTCCTTGGAGGCACTTTCAGGTTTTGCCGTCAGACCCCGCACATCCTTCCCCACACGAAATTGCTGTGCGGGGGCCATCTAGCGCTACCAGAAAACTTACAAGTTTTCTCAAAAACCTCCAGGAGTCCGCGTGGGAACACACCCTGAGACGTCACCTCTGGCGTGATCCGCACACTCTCCAAACAACCTGGCACGCAGCTCGCACCCATCACAGCGCGCAAGCGCGAGCTGTGGGGTGGCATGGGAATGCTGGGGTGCAATCATGCAGCAGCACACGCACGGAACCACACACAAACACACACAGCCTCGTCCGCTCCCGCAGCCAACCCAGCCTCCCACTCCCGACACGCCGCAGCTTGCGCACATCAGCGCGCTTGTGCGCAAGCTCCAGGGCGGCATGGGCATGCTGACGCGCACGCATGCAGCAGCAGCACACACACACACACACAGCCTCGTCCGTTCCCGCAGCCAACCCACCCACACACACACACCCCCTACACCCCCACAGTTTGCCCACGTCAGCGCGCTCGTGCGCGAGCTCCAAGGCGGCATGGGCATGCTGAGGCTCACGCATGCAGCGCACACACACACACATACACACACACAGCCTCGTCCGGTCCCGCAGCCAACCCACCCACCTTCCCACACCCCCGACACCCCCACAGCTCGCCCACATCAGCGCGCTCGTGCGCGAGCTCCAAGGCGGCATGGGCATGCTACGGGAGGAGGCTCACGCATGCAGCAGCAGCACACGCATACACACACACACACAGCCAAACAGCTCAGCCAACCACCCCAGCCAACCCACCCAACCACCCACCCCCTACACCGCCGCAGCTCGCGCACATCAGCGCGCTCGTGCGCGAGCTCCAAGGTGGCATGGGCATGCTACGGGAGGAGGTTGCCAGCGCACGGTCAGCGCAGCAGCGGCCGGAGCTGGAAAAGGCGGCGGAGGCGCCTGCGGGCCTCGAGGGGGGCTCGGGCACTCTTGGAGGGGAGGCTGCTGCTGACGTGCAGCAGCAGGAGCAGGCGCAGCAGCAGGAGCAGCAGCAGGGGGTGCGGGCGGCGCCCAGGGGGCAGGCGCAGGGGGCGACAAACGCGCCGCAGCGGGGAGAGGAAGGGCTGCCGCTGGAGGACGAAGCGATGTCCTCGCGTCGCGTTGGCGGCGGCGGCGGGACTGTCGAAACTGATGCGGCCGACGCCGACGCCGGCACTGCCGACGCTGACAGCGCGTTTGTGCGCGCGCTGTCCGGATTTCTGGAAACGCACGGCGGAGAGTGCGGAGGGCTGCACGAGACGGTGTGTGTGGGGGGGCATGAGACAGGAACACACACACACGCGCGCGCTTGCACACACTTGCACACCCGAAGGTCGAGTCCCCCGTGATTGTCGAATAGGGCTCTAGCTGCCTACTTTGATGACGCCTTCGACACACACACACGCACGCACACACACACGCAGGTCGAGGCCCCCGTGGTCGACGCACTCAAGTCGCTAGCCGCCTACTTTGACGAGGCCTACGACCCGCGCGACCCGATGCGCACGCTCGCAGTCGTGCGCGACTTCATGGCGTACTTTGCGAGTGCAGTGGCAGCGGCCACACGGCAGTAGCTACTGTAGTAAATTAGATTTTTGGTGGATCACGTGATCCAGAGTGCACTCTGTTTGGAGAATGTTGGCGTAGAATGCAAATGGCATGGTACAGCTGACAACAGTCTTTAGCTGGCTGTTTGAACCTGGCTGGGGCGACTTCACATCAGACTTTGCGAGCGAAGTGGTCACGGCGACCAGGCACTACACAAGGTCTAGCTGGTGATAGCTGACTGTAAATGGCAGATCAGAGAGCTCTAGAGTAATATCACGGGCATCTTACTGAGCATCTGAAGTCGGTAGTCGGCGGGCTCTTGGCGAACTTTGCGAGCGCAGTGGCAGCGGCCACACGGCAGTGGCGATCACCTCAGGGTTTAGGAGAAAGCTGTGGGGTTAAGGGGAGACGCTTGTCAAAGCTGACTGTGCATGGCATACTTTGTTGGCCGTTCATGGCAAACTTTGACTGCGTGGCCGCATACATTTGCAGTAAGGGTTGAGAGGGGGCTGGCGTCAGCTGTCTGCCGGCCGGCGATGGCATACCTGTTTTGGTTGTTCACGGCCCTCGTGGTCCTGCCGTCCCAGGCTCCAGAGTCTGACGGTGTTTGATTTTACTCGTTTAAAGCCTGTTGTTAAGACGTTAAATTTGTTTGCGAAGGAGGGGGGGCGGTAAATGGAAGTTGAAGGGGTGTCTGGAGCGCGGGAGGGGCGAGGGGACGCGGGCGACGTGCTGCGACGCGGCCTGTTTGGTGGAGTAGTTCTGGTGGGCTGGCGCGCTGCGTAGCCTTGCGGGCGCTCTTAGTAGAGCTCCCCTAGACGTGTAGTCTAGGCCTTAAATCACATCAGGGGGTCCTCCGGGCGCGCACATGTAAAACCTGTAAAACCTGGTGAAGCAGTGGACCTGTGCACCCACTTGTCGGATTTTATGGCAAGCTGGGAGGACGAACGGAGCTGTGCCAAATGCTGACAGGGAAAGGGGGCACACCCGTGGACGGACATCAATTCAGACCAGCTTCCTGGATTACACGGCTCGTATTCACTCCGCACTGCCCGCGCATGCCTAAAGACGAGGGAGGAGGCGACTGCTCAGACGCCATCGAATTTCGGGCGACACAAGCTATGGGGCGGCCAGCTGCAGCGTTGACGCGAGAAGTGGGACTTGGGAGTTTGATGATGGTTGTTACAGTCAGGGACACCTCTAGACGCGAATAAGACCGTTCTCGGCGCGTAAGGCCCGAGCACCTTCATGAGATGGCTGGCTGCTGGTGGTAGGGAGCCCCCACTCTGTAAAGAGCGTGGGCGCGCCCCCCAGATACCCTACCGCAGCGGCAGCAAACGCTTGTTGAAGTAGGTGAGCGCATGTGGGGAAACAGAAACGCGAGGCAGGTTCATCGCCAATCGCCAAAAGAGAGCCCCCCCCCCCTGTGGGGAGAGGCCAAGACGTGGCCGAAAAGGATGTCGAGCCGGGCGGCGACCTCTAACGTGCTAAGGGGCTTTAAACAGCGCGGGGCGCACAACCAGTCGAAATAAGCAGCCAAACGAAACATGTTGCTTCGGTGGGAGGGTCACGTGTGCAAGTCGCCAGAGCCGCCCGAAAAGGTGCCTCGTAGGCGGCTCAATTCAACAAACGCCATCGAGTGATAAAGTGCATATGATTCAAACGCAACCAAACTTTTATTCCGGAGCAAGTTCTTCATTTTCGCTTTTCTTTCTTCCGTTAGCAACAGCACTTCTTTCTTCCTTTAGCAACTGTACTTCGCACGCAACGTGGCGACCGTTGGGCGACCACCGGGCTGCGTCTGATGTGACACAGAGGTGTCGCTACGGGCTAGTGGGCTGCGACCCATACCTCCCCCCAATTCACCTGCCATGGGAAGCTTCCCTGAAGCTAACAGGTGGCCTTCCACACGCAGCTGCACAAGGCAAGAGCTCGTGCTAGGGCGCAGGTTCGACAGACCCCGCGGCCCAGGCCACAGGCCCTGTCCTGTGCCATGACGTGCCTCCACCTCCCCACACGGAGAATAACGTTTGGGGGCGTGGTCTCTCTGCCGGAAACCTGATGCTTCCGTGTCACTATAACTGTTACTATTAGGGGGGGGGGAGGGGTTGTGCATGTGTGTGTGTGTGGGGGGGGGTGTTTGTGTGTGTGCGTGTGTGTGGGGGGGTGAGGTCCGAGGTCAGATCCCAGCCGCGGCCGTGGCTGCGTCAGCCACACACGAGCATCCCGCGAAGGTGCTCCTCCTCGCCCTCTTTCAACAGAGCGCCACCCAGGCCTGCGCCTCTGTCGCAAAAAACGCTGCTGCCGCCGCCGCCGCATGCACTGCCACAGCAGCCAGACGCCGCCACAGCAGCCACGCTTCCGCGTGAGTCGCGCACGAGCATCGCGAGCATCCCGCCGACGAGCTCCTCCTCGTCCTCCTCCTCCATCAGCGCACACCCCGCCTCCGCCTCTGCCGCCCCCATAGTCACTGCGAATGCACCGCATGCGCCGCCGCCGCCGCCAGAGCACAGCCCACCGTGCCCACGGTCTCGTTGCTCTTCCCATGCTGGAGGCAGCGTCATTCGCACACGAGCATCGCGATAAGCCCATCGACGTGCTCCTCCTCGTCCTCCTCCTCCATCAGCACACACCCCGCCTCCGCTCCCGCCGCATGCAACGCTGCCTCTGCCGCCGCATGCATAGAGGCCACAGCAGCCATGCACCCGCGTCAGTCGCACACCAGCATCGCGACGAGTCTGTCGACGTGCTCCTCCTCGTCCTCCTCCTCCATCAGCACACACCCCGCCTCTGCTCCCGCCGCATGCAACGCTGCCGCTGCCGCCACATGCATATAGGCCACAGCAGCCATGCACCCGCGTCAGTCGCACACCAGCATCGCGACGAGTCCGTCGACGTGCTCCTCCTCGTCCTCCTCCTCCATCAGCACACACCCCGCCTCGTCCGCAACAAACGCATCAACCGCCGCCGCGACGCACAACGCAGTCCCCAGGGGCACAGCAACGCCCGCCCCCCACCCGCCCGCCGCTACCCGCCCCGCTGCAGCAGTTGCTGCCACTTCGGTTGCTGCGCCCACGCTCACGCCGTGGGGGTGGGCTGGGTGAGAGGAAGCGGCGCATGCATCGAAGCAGGGCCTGTAACATGGGGGGGGAGGCAGTGGTCAGATGGGTGGGTGGGTGGGGGGTGAAGGCTGTGATGCAATTATGACGCGTCGTGGAGTTCGACTGGGTGAGGTTGTGATGCATGCATCGAAGCAGGGCCTGGGTCATGGGAGGGGAGGCAGTGGTGATCACAGGTGTAGGTGGGGGAGGTGGGAGGCAGGGGGGGAGTTGTGATTCAGGCTGCTGATGATGATGGATATTACATACAGTCTGTGTGCCACCAGCAATGATGTATAAAGCCTGTGTCGGCGCTAGCGCCCGACACCTTGAAACCTTTCCCCGCACCTCTCTGCAGCCGCGCCGCCTTCAGCGGCCGTCACAAGCAGGCTCTCCAAACTAAGCCTTGAACGTCCAATAAGACACATCCAGGATTGTGTTTAGGGCTTCGCACGGGGCTTTGATTCAGGAATGATTTTAGGGTTTCACTGAGTTGTCACTGGGTTTGAACACACTCAAACCCGCACCTCTCGGCCGCCGGGACGCCCTCAGCGGCCGTCGTGAGCAGGCTCTCTTCAAAGACGCGGCGCAGTGCGCTCACGAGGTCGCACGGCA